>VWPU01008974.1:0-58855 GCA_013398955.1 Callaeas wilsoni
CAGGTGTGGTTTGGCTGCTGCTGGTCAGAGTGGCCCCATGCTGGAGAAGTTCACGGAGAACTGTCTCTTGTGGGAGGGACCCCACGGTCTCACAGGGGAAGGACTCCTCTCCCAGAGCAGCAGAAGAAAATCTCAGTGATGAACTGACCAAATCCCCCATGCCCTGTCTCCCTGCGCTGTTGGTGGGAAGGAGGGAGAGGCTGGGGGGAAAAGGTGTTTTAAGGGCTTGTTTTACTTCTCATTATCCTCCTCTGATTCTGTTAGTAATAAATTCGATTTGCAACCTTAAGTTGAGCCTGTTTTGCCCTTGAAGTGTTTTCTCTCAGCCCTTAATCTCAACTCCTGAAGCCTTTGTTAAGCTTTTTTTCCCCTCTCCTCTGCCCAGCTGTGGCAGGGGAGGGTGAGCGCGCGACTCTCGTGGGTGCCTGGCCTTGGGCCAGTGTCAAACCACGACAGTAGTGCAATGGTTTCAGAGCAAGATTTTTTTTTAAGTTCCTAACTAGCATAGCCATGATAGCCAAGTTTTAAAGTTCTTCTGTCTAACTGAACTGGTGCTACATCCTTCTCACTTCCCTGATTGTTATGTCAGAAGAAAAGAGCAGAGAAAAATAATACCTGAACTTTTGGAAGGATAGAAACAATGGAGACAGCAATGCACAGGATCATGTTAAAGCTTATGAAGAACTTGTTCTCAGTGCAGTCATCAGGCTTTGTGTAGAAAACGTAGAAGAGAACAACAAAAACCAGGGACAAGGCATAGAACAAGCTTGTACAGGACACCAGAGCTGGAGGGAAAAAAAATTTTTACATTACACACATAGTTTTAATAGTACATCTGAAGTGGCTTAATGTCCAGCTATCACTGCAGTAAGACAGTCCTTCTTCCTCACCTGGCAGTCTGGGTCACAAACCTAAACTAGCAGAATGCATTTTTATAAGATATGGCTAAATTTCTGCTTGGGCTCACTAAGCAGCGTGGCTCAGAGGAAGGCCAGTGCTGCCATCAGGGGAACAGCACCTGCCTTTCAGCAGCAGTTTAATTAGTTTAACTGGTATCAGGCCAGAGTCTCATAATGAGAGAGTGCTTTTTGCACACTTCTCACGGACATTTATCTGCCCTGAATTCCTGTGCTCAAGGTCACTCATTTTTGTTTCCACTCTGTTCTTTGTAAGAAGCTACAAAATGCTGTTGCAGCATTCTTAGCTATGAGCTAAGAACCACAACAATTAGCACTTTGTAATTAGTGGCCAGCTGGGGAGCAGGCACCAAGGCACACTCAGCGTGGTACTGCAGCCACTGACATGGACACAACTGAGCTCCTGGGGACACGGCAGGGGACGTGCAGAGCAAAGCTCGGATTTGAAGAGAACCAGGCTCCAAGCTCTGCACATGCCCTGCAAACCAGGCAAATGTGGTTTATTAGGACTGCCAGATGTGCTACTCACTAGGCTAAAATATTCTGCATTTTATTGAACAAGAAAAAGGAAGCACTGCTGCTATTAATTTCAGGTGTTTACAGCAGCGACTCAGGGACACTGCAGTTTAATTCTAGGTATGTCTGCAAACCAGTAAATTATATTCTGCAGGGTACTGGCCACTACAAACAAATCCTTTACAGGTTAAGATACCTACCTGCATACCAGCATTTAGAATTCCCCTCTTCCATTTTCTCAACCCAGCTCTCATTCCAAGAGTGAGCAAAATCCACAAGTAGAACCAACTGGATAAGAATGAAGCAGAAGGCTCCAGAAACACCAATCCAAAACCAAGCTATAAGAGCAAGCAAGAAAAAAAAAGGTTAGCTTTCCTCATGTGCATGCTACCTCAGTTTAAAAACAAAAAAGCTCCTAATTATACTGCAGACAAATAGTGAAAAAAACTGAAACTGTAATTAGAAATGCAGATGCTGTTAATCACTTCGGTCTCAATCTTGCAGGAGCATAGAAGGAGTCCCAGCTCTTCAGGGATGCAGCCAATGCTGGTCAAGCTGAGCATGGGAATGTTTAGCCCAACATGTTTCCAGAATGAAAACATCTAACCTGTGGCATCTTTGTGTACATAAGTGCCATCATGCCACATTTCATTGAGGGTGAACGACCCTTTCAAGTTCCCGTGATGTGACCAGTCAGTAGAAGTTTCCCACACGGATTTTTCAGAGACTCTAGGGAAGTATTTAGCATTTGTCAGCCTCCTGAGTTGCCCTCAGTCTAGTGTCAGAAGATTCGGCTCAGTAGTGACTGTCTCATGAAGTAGAAAATTATTAATAACCAAAACCTATGCAGTTGAAAAGACACTTCTTATTGCTGTAACTTCAGCTGGTCACCAAAATACTGGATGAACCGAGGTACTCCAAAGAAACCGCATCTTCTACAAGAGAACTTTCACTATTGCCTAGTGAACCTGTGAAAAGGTTTGTGCTTATTCGAGTCAGAATTCCATGATGAATATTAACTGTACCTCTTGTGAAAGGCCCTTCAGGGATATAAAATGCTCCAACCATGATAGCCACAATGGCAGCTATTTTGAAGAACCAGAACCTTTAAAAGAAGATAGAAGTCATAAATATTGGTCTTACTATCCACACAGTCAGTTCACACACAGCAGTCATGTGCTACATGATCTGTAAGCAGCTTGGTCTTGCTCCAAGCAGGGCTTTGGATCATATGATCCTGCTGAGCAGGGAGGTTGAGGACTTCCCATCCCTGGAAGTCTTCAAGGCCAGGCTGGATGGGGCTCTGAGCAACCTGGTCTAGTGGAAGGTGTCTCTGCCCATGGCAGGAGGTTGGAAGTGGATGATCTTTAAGGTCTCTTCCAACTCAAACCATTCTGTGATTTTATGATTCTATGCTCTCCAAAGGTCCCTTTCCAATTAAATGACTCTACGATGATTCAGTCATCTAGCCCAGAACTAACTCAGTTCAATCAGGGAATTGGAAATCAGAAACCAGTTTCTGCTGGCTGAATCAGACTGGCCTTGAGAATGACCCAGTGAGTGCCAGAGGCAGTGCAAGGTTGGAGATATAAACTAGCTGCAGTCTGACATCTCCATGGAAACACAGAGCACTGCCCTTTTGCTTACCCCACCTCACAGTGGCACCCTCAGCCAGGACACTGAACATCTTACATAAATAGGAAGCTTTTTAGGAGAATAAGGCACTACTCTGTATTGGGTCCAAAAGGAACCCAAGGCTGTCCATGTATGCATAAAGGAATTTCCACCGCATTCAGCACAGCAACTGGAGGGAGGAAACAAGCTGGAAGGGCAGGCAGCTGGCTCACACATACCCATTGTGTATGGAGGCTCTCGGGTCGTTACTTGTTTTCACTTCTATCATGAGCAGGGACAGGAGGAAGAAGAACACGGCCATGGCAAAGCTGACACGATAGACAGCTCTGTATCCCACAAACACGTCACAGCTGACAAACCCATCCAAGTGGGGGATCTGAGTGTGAAGCCCCTCGTCACAAAATCCAGGTATCTGCGTAAAGACACATTTTGTTGTGAATTTACGTTCACATTTGCAATTACATTTTCTAAATCCCCTAACAGCCAAGGCTTTCAGTCAACAATCTTCTGGGAAATCAGAGAACACAAGACCTTGCGCTCAGACCTTATTATCATCTGTCTTTCCCCATGTCAACACTTTTCATCCAGGAACATTAAGATACCACAGCAGCAGGCCTCTGATAACAACTGACCATCTCCAGGTCTGGTCAGATTTCAGAGACCAGGCACGTACTAAAAAAGGAACTTCCACTGAATTTGCTGTTTCAGCCAGAAGCCATTCAGTGCACACAGCCTCTTAACTCAGGAACAAGGACACTTGGGTGTTCGTGTCTCACACATAATCCTTTCCAAGTACAGAAAATCAATAGTCACTGGCACAGGTAATGGCATTTGAAACAGTCAGAAAGAGGTTTTCCCCCTCCATACCTTTTTCAGCTGCTCTTCCATGCCTGGTGCCAGCATAATGCAGGCAAGCACAGTACTGAGGAGGAGGAGGAAGGCATAGATAAGACGTGTCACTGTCGAATTCTTGCTGTTGGGGCAACATCGGCACAGTAAACACGAGGCACCGCTGCACAGACAGGGAATCTGAAGGGCAGAGACAGGAATAGTAAGGGCATTCCCCTCGCAGCTGACACCGGGGCGTTAGGCGACACCGAGAGGAAAACCCGAACCCCATTTAGAGACACTCCACTCCCGGACCGCACAGATAAACCGCTAATCGGCGTTTCTGACTGACAACGTGCTTGCGAACACGGGGAGATAACCGGGTTTATCGGCCTGGGCTGCCCCGGGGCCTCGCCAGGGCGGGCCCCGTCCGCCAGCGACCCGCTCCGGCCAGGCGGGCCGCGCCCTCCCGGGAAGGACAGGGATGGCTCCAGCCGGGCACCGCTCGGCTCCGAGGGGCTGGAGCCGCCCCGGCGGGACGGGGACTGCGCCCGCGGGGACTCAGAGCGGTCACCCGCCCCTGGCTCCACCCGGGCCGCCAGCGGAGGCACCGCTCCCGGCCGGGCCCACCCCTCAGGACGGAAGGGGAGGTTCAGGGTGTGAAGGGCCAGGTTTGGGTGGGAGGGGAGCCCCGCACTCACCCAGCTGGCCAGCGAGCAGACCCCCAGCACTGCCCCCATGGCGCCGCCGCCGCGCCTCCGCCCGCTTCCTGCTTCCGCCCACACCCCGCGGCCTCAGGGGGCGGTGCCAGGCGGGCTCCGGCCGCCGCCGCCGCCGCCGCTCATTGGCTACCGTTCCGCTCGGGGGCCGCCGCCCGCCAATCAGAAGGCGCGATGCCGCCGAGCGCCGGGGGGAGGAGCGGGAGGGCCGGCGGGGGCGGGGCGATGTTGTTTATCAACACGTCTTCCGCCTTCGCCGGGGGAGGGAGGGCGCTGATTGGTTGAAAGGTCAGTGAGTGGGCGGTTCCCACAGCATGACAGCCAATGAGTGAGGCCGATGGGCAGCCCCGGAGCCGCTCCATACCCGGCTGCGGCCGCTGGGGGCGCTGGGCGGTGCCTGGGCGCGCAGCCGTTGCCATGGCAGCAGCGCGGGCACCGGGGTGGCACTGGGGTGGCACCGGGGTGGCACCGGGGTGGCACCGGGGTGGCACTGGGCCGCCCCCGCCCCGCGCGGCACTGTGACAGAGCACACCGCGTTTCCCCGCCCCTGGGCACCAGCAGCCCGCAGGGCGCCCCGGCGCGACCCGTGGCCCGGGTAACGCTGAGCCCGCGGGCCCCACGGGCGTGACCCGGCGCGGTGACAGGCGTCACGGCCGTGTGAGTTACAGCCGCGTCACCGCTGACCTCACCGGCGGCACCGCGGCAGCCGGGCTGCCGGAGCGAGCGGGCGGGCAGCCTTCTGCCGCTTGCTGTAGAGCCTGTACAGATCGTGGTGCGAGCAATGGCCGCGGCCCAGGGGCTGGCGACACTGCTGTCACCCTCCCTGCCAGGGGCCACGGGCCTGCTCAGCCTCTCGGAGCTGTTTGACTGGGGCAGAATCTGTAACTCATTCCCACTCTTGACCGATCGTGATAACAGACGCAAGTGCTTGTGCCCCAGAACGCACATCACAGACTCACAGAATGTTCCGAGTTGGAAGAGACCCGTCAGGACCATCGAGTCTGACTCGTAGCCATGCCTTGGACAACCCCGAGAATCCCACGTGTGCCTGAGAGTGTTGGCCAAACACTCCCTGAGCTCTGGCAGGCCGTGACCACTGCCCTGGGGAGCCTGTTCCAGCCTGTCCTTCAACCTTTGGATGAAGAACCTTTTCCTAATACAACTTTACTGCCCCTCTTTTCCTTTATGATTTGCTGAGCGCTGAAGGGTGTCCATGAATTTTGGCCTGTATAGTTAAACAGAACTCTGGCTGGAAGTGGGGAAGCTCAGGAGCTTTTCAGAGGTGGAGTTTCTCAAGGAGACGCTTCTGCATCAGTTCACACCAGGCTCAGTTCATACTTGGAAGGTGCACGGCTGTAAAAGCTGCAGATGGGCTCCTTTAACATGGAAGAAGAGGAAGGTAGACGAGCCAGGTGAAAAGAGATGTTGTTTTGCAGCTGCCCGGAGCTAAGGGACCTCCCTAGGCCTGGATTCCCAGCACTCTGCGTGGGTTGCAGCCGGGAGGAGCTGGAGAGGGACAGCTGAGTGACTTCACTCCTCCTCACAAAAGTCTGGGAGCAAATGAAATGGATGAGAGTTGGCTGTGATGATGTAACAGCACGAGGATTTTACAAAAGTTTGCACAGAGGTCTAGGAAAGCAGTCTGCATTGGTTTTAATTGGCATTAGTGTTGCAAAGTATCACAGGGCAGGGTCAGAACTGACCAGCTCGGTGTTACAGAATATTTTCTGGCTGTAGCAGTTCCAGCTATTGCACATCACTTTATACTCTGTCAGACCCTTCACACCGTCCCTGTCCAAAAAACCTCCTTCCATCACAGAAAGGCACTAACAATCAGAATGACAGCTTTACTGCCATCTAAAATTGCCAAGAAATGACAAAGAGCATCCAGTAAACCAGCCACTTATTTTCCACAGCAGTTTTAACACTCAGAATATATGAACACTATGTTAACAGTATCATCTGTCTTGCAATCAGCCTTATTCATGAGGACATCCAGGCTTCTTTCAGAAAAAGGTCACTCCATAAATCATTGAAACTGTGCTTCCTTCAGATAATATATGAGGCTTTACTTTATTGCTAATGTATTTTTATTACCCTTCTGGTTGCACCAGCTGGATCTCTAAGAAAGCTTTTGCCATATCCCTGCTCCTTCACTGTTTGTTCCAATGAATATACGCAGAATAAAGGTACAATCACAAATTCTGTGTTCCCAGTAATCCTGGGCAAATAATTCAAATATATTGGAATATTGTGTATTCGTAATACAGTGATGAAACTCATCTAAATCTTGAACCTGCAAGTGTTTTCTTCTCAGGACATTTATGAGACAAATAGTTTTGTTAAGTACTGGCGATCCTCCACCGGGTTATGCTGGGCAGAGGCAAGGCATGCAGATAAAACCCTTTTTCCTCCCACTGTCCACATAACAAGAGATTTCCAAGTGCTCATTTTACTTCCCAGCATAAACCCCCTCTGATTCTGCATCGTATCACCTAAACCCCTACATGTTTAACAGGAGATAAGGATGAAGTCAGCCTAGGGACTGTCAGCTCTGGGAATGAGACAGGATGTGGCAGGAGGTTATCCTGGTTTGTACAAAAATACCCTGCTCTGGTTTGTTAATCAGCTCTGACAGCAGAATGAAATGGTGCATCCCTTCTGTATCTATACGTTACATCCCATACATATGTGAGTTGAAATGCCTAGAATAAACCCCTTGGAATTAGGTAATATTTAAAGGAAATGTGTCAGATTTAGTCATTTGAAAGCAGTTCTCTGCAGTTCCTTTGTGCAACTGAGCTCATAAAAAAATGTCACTCAAGCTTGTGCGTTAGTGCTATTCTTGTTACTCTCAAGGGTCTCCTTTCTGTGATAACAAAAACGCAGAATTTTTCCTGATGTTCTCCTGAGTATTTGAGGGTTCCTTCTTTGCATGGGCTATGTTTTTGCAGGTAATAGATCCCACAGACACCTTATAATTGAATAATCCTTTGACCATCCAGAATTTTTCAGTCAGGTGATGGGAACTGCAAATTGGAATGGCTGTGCCAAACTGTCTGTAAAAATTAAACAATCACGATCATACATTGTCTGTGTTTCTACAGTAGCATTGCCTTGACTCATATACAGGTCTAAATCTTACTGTGCTCTGGCCTGCATAAACTTCCAAATTCAGATGCATCTGCATCATCTTTCTAATACAATCCTCCTAATTACTGGACTTCTGTAAAGTGTTTAGCTTTAAGCTGTATTTACATCTGTGCTTTGATTTGATCTCCAGAGCATAAAGAATTGCAGTTTTCTTGGGACAACTGCTTTTCCAGATGTTTAGTCCAGAATTTGAGTTGAGCTCTGCCCAACCATTCAGATCTTCACTGGTGCTTTGAGAACAGCTGTCAAAGCCCTCATCCACGAGGACGTTAGTCATGAGATAGTGGGCAAAATACTGCTATGGCTGGCACCACCAGTGGGTTTCATTAGTCCTTAAACAATCAGAGTTAATAGCGTCTGCAAAATCCTGATGTACCAGCAGGGCAGGAAGCCCTGCCAAGTATAAATATGGTGAAGTTTGTGGATGAGTTTCACTGGTGTGTGATCCCACCGTGTGCTGTGTGTACCGGGGCTGGCTGGGCACTGCCATGGCCAAGGCAGAGAGGCCAAGGCCAGCTCTGTGCTGCCATTCCCTGGGGACACGCAGGTGAGTGGTGCCAGTGGCCTGGCTCGTCTCTGCACACAGCCTGGCTTCACAACCTCCTGATCTGACACCAAGAAAAATCAACCTAGTCCATGCCCTCGAGTCTCCAAATACACAAGCTGGTTTCTCTGCAGTCCTTTGCTCATGATTTTATAAGTCTCTTCTTCCCTTGACTGCGTGCTCTGTGACTGTATTAGCACCTGCCTCTGCACTTCTTAGGCTCTCTATTTTCCTATCATGTCATGGATACGTGAGTCATCTTATTTGTGATCTGCTGAGCTGAGTGAGAGTCATAGTAGAGTTGTGTGCTTCAAGGCCATTAGTAACGCAGCTAAAACTTGCATAATATATTCTTCTGTGTCTAAATCCCTGAGAGATTGAGTAACTGTTTACTTTTTCACCCCAAGTGACTATGCAACTGGATGAGTCACTGCTGTTATGATAGAGGAATTGTAATCTCTGTGTCTTTCCAGTTTTGTTTGGGCAGAAATTTATTTTATAGGACACCTTTGTTCAATCTCCTCTAAGTCTTTATATGTCACCAGAGACCTTTTCGCTCTCTTCAGTTCACTTAGGATCATGTGCTCTGGTCTGGAAACTGCATTAGTTTAGGTTATTGGTGAAACAGATGGAGAAAAATGTTCACCTTAATCTAATACCCTGGAATGATATTACTGAGCTCTTTCATCTCATTATTTATGGAAGCATTAGTGAAACTTAAATGTATTGAAACGTATTTAAATAAAATTAAATAAAAGCTTATATATAAAAAAACACCTCAACAATAAAACATAAAGAGAGATACATTGGAGGGAATATTTTGCACAAAAGATCTGCAGTGACATCTGTGAATGAACCATGGAAGGCACTAGCAACAGATGGCTGGTGAAAAGGAGGAGGGAGGGAACAGTTTCATGATAGGTGAATGTGGTACGGTGCAAACAGCACAGGGTGCTGAGACAGGGCTCTGAGGGGCGCAGGATCTGACCCAGACAGGGCTGGCAGCGGGATCACCCCTGGCCCTGTGCTGCTCTGAGCTGCTGGTAACTGTCCCAGGAGGAGGCCTGGGGCCAGAGGCACTGCTGGGGCTGGCACCTTCCCCCATCGCGGCACAGCAGAGCCAGCATCACCCCCTGCTCCCCTGGCACAGCTGGGCTGGGCTCACGCTGGGTGCTGGAGCACCTCAGGCTGGGCAGGGCATTGAGGACATGCTTGTAAGTAGCCACTTCAAGAGTGGGTAGCCACAAAGCAAGCCAATCTTCCACTTGAGCATTGCCCGAGCACACTTACAAATGTCGCAGAGTTTATAGTTTCAAATGGTTTCACGCCTTTTCCTTGCTTGATATATTATCTTTTTAATAAGGCAGGATTTATTTCCCCTGTCTCTGTGACCCCATCTCTCCCCTGAGAGCCTGCACTGAAGTCCAGCTGGCCAGCCTTTGTGTATCGGCAGTGGCTGCAGCAGAGCAGCTTCTAGTGAAACAAGAGTGGGAAGAAGAGTCAGGAACTTCTTGATTTAATCCTGCCTTGAGCAGTGATGAGTTGCGTGGCTTTAGCTGAGCCACAGGACTATGTGAGTCAACATGTAAGGTGAGAAAATGAGCATATCCCAGAGTCATGGCAGACTCTGTTCATTCATCTTTACATGCAGCTTAAAATCCAATGAGTGCCTGACCCATTTTTCTACTTGCACTAGAAAGAGCAATATAGAATCATACTGCCATGATAATTTCTTTTAGCTGGAGATTTTTTTCCCCTTCTTTTCCATTGTCCCCCCCACTGCTGCTCTCCAAGATGCTCTGAAGCCAGTCAAATAGTTCTTTCTCATAAATCTTTTAAATCATGTAAATCCTCCCGGCATACCAGCTGACATTTCAGATGTTGCATTTTTGCATTTGTGCCAGGAAGCTTTGAGCATGTTACAGTTGCTTATGTTATTATATTTTTTTAAAGAAGGCAAAACAGTTCCTTCCTCTTGTGTCTCCAGCAGAGACTGTTTCTCCTTGAGAAAGGAGTTCACATGATCATATAGATGCGTCAGATAAATCCCTTCCCACGTTTGATATTTGCTAAGTTGAATGATTGTTATTCCAAAGCCATAGCTGGGATGGTTGTGTGATTTAACATCTCCAGAGCAATTTTTTCTTCTATTCACAAGCTTTAAAGAAATAGTCTAAAAACTAAAATCTTCAACTTAGAAAGACTCAGTAACCAAACGCTCTCAGCCGTGTTATCTTCACAAATATTTCTCCCCATTTGTTTGTTTAAAGTTGGCCAAGAGTTCCAGAAATACTTTTAAGATAACAAAAATGGGCATCCAGCTCAGAAAGGAACTCTGTATTTAGAAACTCTGAAATACTACTGGGGGGTGGCTGTGCTGTTAACTCTTTTCTGGTTGTTCTGAACCTCCATGGCATTGGGGAATGAGTCACGACATTCTTCTTTATTTAACTGTTTTTCCCATCCTAAATGAT
This sequence comes from Callaeas wilsoni, assembly GCA_013398955.1. Taxonomy (NCBI): domain Eukaryota; kingdom Metazoa; phylum Chordata; class Aves; order Passeriformes; family Callaeidae; genus Callaeas; species Callaeas wilsoni. Next base: position 10,787 of record VWPU01008974.1, read on the forward strand.
TTAGAAGAAAAAGTGCCTTGGGGAAGTCTAATAATACAATGCCATGCCAGTCACATCTCTGGGTTCGATAGAGTTGTTGCCCAAGAGGGCAGAGATCAAGCAGTTTGCAGGAGGCAGCGCAGGGCAAGAGCTGACCGGGCTCAGCATTCACAGCATCCACGTGCACTGGGGGCAGAGACAGCCACAATCTTAATCCTGGAAGGGAAGGAAGGGGAAGAGCTGAGGGCTGAGTGTTGGTTTATCAGGGGATCTTACAACCAGCTTCCTGCCGCAGAACACACTTGAGAAAACGGAGCTGCAAATGCACGCAGTCATTTTAAAGTGCACGTTAAGAGTGTCGTGTTCCTGCAAACCTGAGCGTGTCCATAGGAAACAAAAGCAGGTCACTGTGCTCAGCGTGACGTACACAGGTGTTTCAGTGGCAGAAGCACAGTCATTTCCCCCTATTACTAATAATACTTCAGTTCTGAATTTGTTGGCTTTTTGAGATAATGGCAGAAGTTTCTTCAGACTCTACAGGACTGTGGAAAATTTTTAATTAAAAGGTGTGCTGGTATAACTGCATTTCCTACCTTGTTTTCCGGGGCTTGTGCAGAACCCAGTGCCTGGACAGGCCCAAAATACAGTCCTTGTGGATATTTTCTTCTCAAAGCTGTTTTTTTCAAACTTTGTATGGTTACAGTCTTCAAACAATTTGATGCAAGATCCATCGAAGGAACGCCCCTGTGTATTTCAGTGTATGCCACACTAACAGTGGGTTCTGGGCTGAGAAATAATCCCTGCAGCAACTGAGCTCTCCCTCCAGCCAGTGAAGGTGGACAGACAGGATGAATTACTCTCTGATACCTGATCTACCACCATTCCCTTAGTCCTGGCCTCTACTTACTGTCACGGGAACTTTGATGTCTTATTTTTAGATGAGCTTTTGTGGTTTTAAAATTAAAGTCTGTAGCCGGGTATTAATTTCAGTGAAAAAAAATAACGTGGAAAACCTGACATATGCTGATCCACAAGGAACGTGCTGGGCAGTGGGAATCTCGACTCAATTACCTGTCTGTAGGGGTTGAAATTTTACTTAGTGTTTTATGGTTAGGCACCAGCTGATGTGAAGATGTTGCTTAACTGAAGAGTCATTATTTACCATTAATAAAACTGATACCATGACAAATTCCTTATGGCGTAGATGTGCTATCATATCTTGGCAACGGTAGCAGAAGAAATTATTCTGCCTGGCTTGCAGGCTTGTCTTCATTGTAAAGAGAAAAATAATGAGGCTGTAATTACCCAGCCTGGAACTAAACTAACCCAACTGAAAGTGCTGAATGATTAAAGATGACTCCTAACTGCTTCCCAAATGTGGCTTGTTTGGATACCATCGCTGACGGTGCCAGCTCCTGGCTCTCGCTGGGCTGGATCCATAGCCAGCAGGCACAGCTCAGTTGTTTGGACTGTGGTGGTGTCCCAGTTTGAAGCACTGTGGAACAAATAGCGGTAAATATTCCACAAGCCTTTCCAAAAATGACCGGTTTACAACAAGGAAGTCGGCATGCAGGAAATTGGGATGAAATTCAGAGCACACAAACCCCTCCATATTGTCTCTCAGGGTAAAGAACTGTATCATGTAGTGGTTTACTCTAAAATATTAATTATTTTGCACATGTGATCACACACTTATCCCTCTGACATCCAATATTTCAATATCAAATCTATCAAGTTTTTCTAATTTTGCATCTTAATTTTATCTAATAAACCAGTAGATTCAAGAGTCTGTTTTTTTTTTCTTGTGCAAATAAAACTGGGAAAACCACATCTGTTATTCTAGTAATTCTAGTTCTCAGTTTCATACAATTTCTTGTTAACCAGTAACACAACATCTAGCAGACTTACTTCCCAAATTGGTTTAGATACTGAAAAACTGGTGACTTTTTGTCTTCAGGACAGAAGTGGTGTGTTTGGTGGAGCTCTTGGAGAGATGGGGATGAGCTTCCCCTGCAATGAAGAGGCATAAAAGAATGCTTCCATGTGCCCAGCTGGCTACATTCTTGTTCAACTCCTCCTTGAAGACAGCTGAGATTTAATTATATTATTAATGATAAACTACAGTGCCTGGAGACTTGGATAAATAATAACTAAAAGGGCCTCTTAGCCACAATAAAGTGGATTTTCACTCCTGGTTGCTCAGTTTGAGCCCTCGTTCCTGCAGGAAAGCAGGTAGCAGGTAGTGCTGCAGTGGAGCACACACCTCTTGTCTGACCTGCAAGATCTCCTGCTGGTTGCCATAGAGATGGAGAGCTGAGGCCCTTTTGTGTAGCAATCCTGCACTGCAAAGGCCTGTTTGGTACCACATCCCCTTTGTCAGCAGCTCAGCCCCGGGACCCACGGCCGCCGTGGGACACGTGCAGGTGGGCAGTGTGTTGGAGAGGTTGCTCCCTGGAACACGCCTGTGCAGGGTGGGCAGCACATCAGAGCAGGTTCAAACAGAGAAACGTGTCTGTCCATACAGAAATAACAGCACGACTGCCACACTGATGGCGTGCTGCATACCTGGCAGGTCACATCACTGCCACCTCCACTGCGGGCAGTGAGGAGCCGCTGGGTGCCACAGCAATTTGGGCAAAGGGTATTTTGGGCGGTAACTGGCATTTACTTCTCACTCAGAGGGCAAGGAACCAGCCCCAAACACAGACTTTTAGATCAAATATGACTGAAAGTTTCTGGCCCGAGACAGCCTGGATGGTGGCTTTTATTAAAGGGTCTTCTGCAAGACTTTCCTATGAGAATCTAACTTGGGACTCTGTGGAGCTGAGGTTTCAACATATAGCTCAAGAAAGATGCTGGCTATTTAAATGCTACTGCTAGGTTATTCTTGCAATAGACAATCTGAATAAAGACCATCGATACTTTATCAGGCCAGGTGTTACAGAGCTGAAAACAATTGTTTGAGAGATGTTATAAAAAGAAATTATTTCATCCACAAAAGTGAGTGGCAACAGGGGTCTATGAAAACGTTTAACTCTGTCTCTAAAAAGCCATAATCCTGCATAAAAGTGAAAATTTTACACCTGTCCAAGAAAACACAGCCCAACTTTGGGAGAAAGTAAGAATCTGAAACAAATATAGTGAACTAAGGGAGTAAGAAGAACCCTTTGAAAACTGGAAATCCTGGAATAACCATAAGGGAATAGTCATGCCATAAACAGCAGCACATAAAATACTTCTCAAAGCAGCAGGGAGTGAGATTGGCCATGATTAGGTGAGGAAGGTCTGTCTGCTGGCACAGACCCACGAGAGCATCGGGCCATCCATCTGTGATGGCCATGGAGGAGCTGCCAGTAACAGAGCAGACAAAGTTAATGTTCTGGGCTGGGTGAAAAGCTGTCTCTGTAGCACTCATTTAGCCTTCTGTCCTTCCACCAGGCACCTGCCAAAAGGAGATGATAGTACAAGTGCCTCTTTAACTTTGTCTGTCTTGGCTATTTAAAGGAGTAAGATTTCTGAGGCTGCCTCTATGCCTTAGGATCTACTGCTTCAGTAGGGAAGGAGCAGGGATCTCAAACTAAGACACTGGTGTAACCCACTGAGAAGTGATGGCTCTGCCTCCTGGCAAATCCCATGCCGCATAGCATCCTGCATTCCTCCCAGGAGCCAGCACTCTGCTCTGCCCACAGCTGGTAAGGAAGAACAGGGCTCTCTCAGCCACTGTGTCCACCCTGGGGTGGCAGAGCCATTCTCTGGGCCACCCAATACGCAGGGCAGCCCTGTCACCACATCTTACACCTTCCTGTCAGCCACTGCACACCTGGGCAACACCTGAAACCCAGGGCCCATTGCCAGCACGGTGCTGGGAGCAGAGGGCTGTGTGCAGGGCCCGAGTGAAATGCTCCCAGGTCACCAGGCAAACCCTATTTTCGTTTCATGTACACTGTTGGCACAAACAGAATATTTTGTTCTCTGACCAGAACACAGAGCTCTTCCCACGAAGCACCCTGAACTCCTGCTGCTCTCAGACAAAGTCACAGTGATGCTGCACCTCCCTGACCTCAGTGTCTGTGGCCTTGGGAAGAGCTAGAATAGATAAATGGCACCATGCCTAGGAGCGTGGGATAGCACAGGACACAGGAGCAGCCTTGCTGGGCTCTCCTGGCTGTTGCAGTGATCAGCTGCTTCACAAGAAGGCATCTGGTTACACGAACTCCCTTAATCAACCAACATAGAAAGCAAGGAAATATAACAGGAGGTTAGGCTCAATTTTTTTCCCAACCATAGGTGGAGTGTGAGTGTATATGGTGAAGCCTGAAGACTGCAGTCCTTTGACTCACACAGAGGATTAGTAACACGAGTTTGATCCCTCACCATTCCAGAGAGGAGTCCTCTTTTCAGACTTCATAGAATAAAGTCATATAAAAGCCCATTTAGCTGAGAGCACAAGTTAGAATCAAAATATTTACTTGTCTGCTGCACATGGGCAACAGGAATCCTTGTCTGGTTGCCAACCACTGGTGAACAATCAGCTGTTGGCTGGTTGGCTCTGGCATGTGTTAAACACTGACAGAGATGACTATTTGCTTCTCATTTATCAGCAAACCCCTTTGCTCTTCAAAAGGGAGAAGCACAACTGCCAACCCAGCCTGCTCCTTGATTTCTTCCAGCTACATTCTCTGGCAGAATCAGAGGGACAAAGGGAAGAAGTACCTGTTTGTGGACCTCAGGACATCTCCTGCTTCCCTGCCAGCAACACCTGGGCAGTCAGTCATGATCAGCTTAAGCAATACCTCTCCTGCTGCACCTTCTCATCCTGACAATAATTTTTAGCTTTTTCTGTTTATCTGACCCTTCCTAGCAAGCAGAATAAACCAATTTAATTAATACTTCCATGTTCTTCCCCCCTCTGAACACACCCTGAGCCGACAGAGACATTATTCACGCCGTGTCCCAGAGAAGAAAGCTTTTACCACAAGGGATGATTTTCTGATGGAGCATGTGCTGGATGTGTGACCTTTGTGGGTTTACACTGGAGAAGCTTCTGGAGTCCTTTAGACAAACAAATCCCTGACCAAGCAGGATTTATGCGCGTTTTGTAGCCTTTGTGCTGTGACCCAGCTGCCGCGCTTGCTCCTATCAGCAGCAGGTAAAGTTCTTCCTATAGCGAGTGTGTGAGGGAGTTTGGGATGGGCTGCGGGACCCCTCGGGACAAACGTGGTGTGGGCAGTGCTGTCACTGCCTGGGGACTCTGGCTTGCCATGAGATCTGAGTTTGAGATCTGCTTCTATTTGTTGCAGCTACAAAGAGGTAATTGTCAAGTGACTTCTTTCTTTTGCTGTCAAGTGACTTCTTTTGCAAGAGCCCTTGGATAGAAGGGATTTTGCAGAAATGAAAGATGAGAGGGTGCATGTCCACGATGGGCTTCCAGCAAAGCCTTGGAACTAGGCTTTGGGGACTATTAAACACAAAATTCATTTATTTCCTAAACTGAAAACATTCCCTAGGGAAAAATGAAAAAAAAAAAAAGTTTTGGCTGAGACTCCCACATATCTAGTTGGGACAAACCTTTTGGAGGTGTTTGGCACAGAGGCAGAGAGATAAGGTCAGTGGAAAGAAGTGGCCGGGAAGGGGGAAGGGATGAGCTCGTGGAGTGAAATTGCCCAGAAGCAAAGCACAGCCACTCACTTCGCAATGAAAAGCTTTATCATCTCTGCACAGATTAGTGCAGCTAAAAATAGCTTCAGCTCAAAGTAAACAGTTTTTTGAGTGTGCTCTGCCCTGCTGGAATGCCAGCCCCGCACAGAGCCACCATGCCAGCAGCCCCAGCCGTGTCCCCACGGTCCCAGTGCCCAGAGGGGCTCCCCACAGCCATGCTCAGCTCCTCAACCCTGCCCGTTAATAAGAGTGACCCTGGAGGGGGGTCACTAATGACTTTAGCCTCATTACAAGCTTTTTTTGTGTTTCACTTGTTGAACCTTTCTGGATGAGCAGCTTTTATAAAAACAAAATGGGTCTGAACACCGGGTAATTCATTCAGACATCCCAACACCCACTCTCTCTTCCCTAATCAACAGCGAACTGTGTCCCTCCCTTGACAGCAAAAAGAGTGGCTTGTCACTAAAGCTGCTTTCACTTGTCGGTTTCTCTTCTCATGAATCTCATGAAGCTGTTGTTTGATGGCTTAAGACATCCACTCTTGCCTTGGGGAGCCCAGCACATCGTTGAAATATGTTCTGTGGGGGTTTTTTGGATCAAAAATAGTTTATTTAAAGTATTTATTTTATGGGAGGAAGTCTGGAAAAAAAACAGGTTGTCACATTTTTTTCCATGTGTATCTTGTGCCATTCCACGTTTCCTTGCAATCTTGATGACATCAAGTGACACGGAGACCTCAATGCCTGGGAAATGCAGCGGGAAGCTGCTCTTACGTGAGGAGGCTGCGTGCTACATCAGCGGCTGCCACAGCGCTGCTCTAACCCTGGCAGCACGGGCTTCTCGGGGAAGCGAGGCTTAGGCTGCAAAAACATTCGGGTCAGAGGCAGGTCAGATCCTTCTGAAGTGACAGCTTGTCTCCTTGGGCTCCAGAGCTTCCCAGAGGATCCTTTGTGCTGGTGGTTTTCCTTGCCGGAGCAGGCAGCGTGCAGTCCAGCACGGCAGTGCTGCTCCAGGGCTGGGCTTCTTTACATTAGCACCCTTGGGGATACTCTCACCTCATTCTGACATTTGCCCTCTAAAATTGCTTCGGTTTTGTCCCTCCTCCAGCTAAAGGTTGACAGCCAACCTGCAGGGCAGCTCTTGCTCTTCCTTGAGCTGTGCCTCCCATGTGGCACCAGAGTAGCGACGGTGGCACCCACAGCATGGGCTGCCAGCCATCGCAAGATCATCCTTTCCCTGGGGCATTGCTCTCTGCATCCCACTCTGTGGCACAAAACTAAAAAATTCACAGTTCACTGCAGACCAACTGCAAGGTCAAAAGCAGCAGAGCCAAACGTCCAGTTGTCCAGAGTGGTAATGGCATCACCATCGATCCTAGACTACGCAGGACAGCACAGTATGAGGCAGATGGATACAACAGGCAGCAGCAACCTCACCAAAGATAAACGTGTGAGTAAAGTAGGAGCCACTAAAGGCTGATTGTGGCTGCAGCTGAGTCAGTCAGCTCAAGGCTGTGACACCATCCGTCACACAGGGCGAGCCACGCCAGGCAGCTCTAACATCTGCCCATCACCTCTGGATCAATGTCTTATGGTGGACAAAGCAACAGGACAAGAGATGGTGAGCATGAGCATCAGCTACAAGTTAGGGTGTATTATTGTAAAATGTCAGCTTTTGCTTGAGAACAGGAAGACTGAATACATTGAAAGCCATGCATTTTTATCCTAATATGTTAAGATTTCAGGCAAGCTTTTTGGCATCTTGGTATTGCCACCCCTTCTCCTGCTTGTGAAAAAAAAAATACAGTCTGTAGAAAAACTTTAACTGCATTTTTTTACTTAAAAAGAGTTTTGATGGAAAATGTTTGACTAGTCCCTGTAGGGGATGGTGTTAGATGTGAACGCCACTGTAAGGACATAGTGTGTGCAGAAAAGGATGGACTTTGTGGCAGATGCTTTGGGGGGCTTCTTTCCAGGACCACACGCAGGATTGGAAGCTTTGAGCAAGACAAGACATGTCTTATTTTAGAAGTACATATTCTGAGCTCCTGGCTTTCCAAAGTACTTGGCTGTTGCCATTGTTCTTTGTTGTCTGTTTGTGATGGTGCTGGCCACAGGCTGCCAAGGAAATGCCTGGGTAACTGGTGAAGCACTTGCATCCTTACCAGACTTGGCCTCCAAACCCTGCAGTCCAAGTGTGAGTATGAAGCTGTAACCTTCTGGATCCTTTTCAAATGTAAGCTGGAGTAAAGGGAAAAATGCAGCCTTGGCCAGACCAGCACAGCAGTCTCCTGAGGCTGTTCTGTCCCTTGGCACAGCAGAGACCTCCTCCCTCCCTGGCATCTCATGAAGACAGGCAGGGCATTGTGGTGAATCCCTTACTCCTACTTTTGGGTGAGCAGCAGCAATGTGTGACTCGAAACGGCTGGAGAGAGATGAGTTCTGCCATGTAATGCATCTCAGGAAATCAAAAGGGCTTCCTGGGGCTGCTTTTGAACTAAAACTGAATCGAATCAGGAGGCTGCACGAGGTCAGTTTAGGGATGCACTGAGCATGGGTGTCCTTTGCTCTATTGAGGTCCACTCCCTTTCATCTGTGCCTCAGTGTTGTCATCAGGGTGTTTCCTGTGCTGCTTGCTGCTGTTGTTGATGTTGTTATCTCTTCCTGTGATCCTGTGGGTATCTTTCACAGCAACCATCACGTTTTTGGGCATGCACAGATTCTGGCTGGAGGTGGTGATGGCAGCAGAGGTTGAAAAGGTCCAAGTGTGCAGGGTGGTGCCAGGGTGGGAGGAGAGGCTGGTGCTCTTCACCTGGCACTGAGTGGCTCTGGGTCCCATCTGTCATGGGAGAGCTGCAGGAAGGCGAAGACGCCGCTTCTGCGCCTGTCTGGTGCTCAGCGAAACAAGTGCCTTGGGGACGTGCTCCTGGCTCACACCACTCACTTTGCATGCAACCTGAAACTAAAACTCACCTAGCTCGAGTGGGGACTGGATCCATTCCTTGGCAAACACCCTTAGTGCTCCCCAGTTGAGTTGTGAGGACCTGAGTGTTCTTACAGCAGGGATGGAGCAAATCTTTCACCCTCTCAGCAAAGCAATTACCACTAATGAGCCCTGTTCCAGTCAGCGTTCAGGCAGGAGCAGGCAGCACCATGGACATTCCTGTGTGCTCACACACCTCCCCTCCACACTGGTGGGGCTGGGCAGCTGCAACCACCTCGATTGTTTGGTTTAGCCACCCAGTGAGGTCTGCAAGGCTGATGGAACACCAGGAGGTGATGCCAGCTAGAGGGACATTCCTCAGTCCATGTAGTACCAAGAACATCCAAAATTGTCTCTTCTGTAGTGACCTCGAGCTCACTAAGACTTCCCAGGTGTGTTTCCACAGCAAGGCGGCTACAAAGGCATGTGTTTTAAATGGGGTACTGCCTTAGCACCTTCCCCCTTAAATCCAGGTGCTGTCACCAGCTAGCTCTGCACTTCACCCCCAAATAGAGCTGGCACGCAGGGGCAGATGAGCTGAAGTAAGTACTCCTGGGTTTTACTCCATGGGAAGCAGTGGAGCAAGAAGCACTCCAAAAAAACACTAAACTGGGTTTTTCTTGAGAGGCACTTCCACAGTGCTACACCTGGTAGGATAGTTCAGGCTGCACGGGGTGTGATGGTGTCTTTGGCCGGGCCCTGGTGGAGAGGATAAAGGGTGGGATGCAGGTGGGACGTGCATCCGAGCAATGTGCCGGAGAAACCTGGGGGAGCAGCAGGCAGGAGGGAGCGCCCAGCACCAGAAGCCCCAGCGCTGAGCATCGAAGGGAGGATGCTCGGGCACACGCAGCTGCCGGGGGATGGGGTTACAAGCCGAAGCTAAACAAAGATCGCTGTGAAAAGGAAACGGATCCCTCCCGCCGACTGTAAGGTAGGAGCCGAGCGGGAGTTGCTTGACATCATCGGGCAGAGCATTGGATTACAGCAGGCAGGGACTGACTCGAGGGGAGGAGAACACGCCCCTTGGCCCCACAAGTGCAACTTCATTTAGCAGCTCCCAGTAGAAGGAAACTGCAAGTCTGAAAGTGGCTGCCAGTCTCCCGGCCGGCTTGGCTGCTCGCCGCAGCGGGCAGAGACGCCAGGAGGGTATAATCCAGCCTCGGTTCCTTCCTCGGCGGCGGGACCACGGCACTTGGGAGCTGAGAAGCGGTGGGAGCCGGGGCTGTAAGTAGGGCTGTGCTCGCAGCGGTGGGGGCGAGGGGCTGGGGCGGTGGGTGACAGGGACACCTGCGTGGCAGTGCAGGCAGGACAGGACCTCCTCTGCCCACGGCCGCGCCGCGAGGCAGGGGTTTGTTCGGAGATGCGCTGAACTTTTACCCAACCGACTGCGAACAGCGAGGGGTTTGCTGCCGGCAAACCGTGGGCTAAAAAAGCAGAGCTGCATCCCGGTTTTTCTGCTGTTGGGAGGGAGAAGCCGCTCGCAGGCTGATGGCAGGGAGGTGGCTGCTGTTTCGCTTGGGAAATAACGCGGTTCAGCACTCGCCGCGAAGGGGTAGCAGGGAAAGCAGAATCAGAGGATAGAAATCACAGAGGACCGTGGATCAGTGACCCCCGTGGGGATTTCTGGCCTCATTTCCAACATGTGTCCGTTTATTCTGAGCGATTTGCCGGAGGGAATCCCTTCCAGCACGGGGATTGCTCTGTGCTCGCTCGGCAATGGGACAGCAGCCGGCGGTGCGGGGCCGTGCTGGGAATCCATCCCTCGGGATGTCAGGAGCCGTAGGGCTGCCCGGGACTCCCCTCGGAGCTGCGGGCACGAGCAGAGCTTTCAGAGCGTGGCAGCAGAAGCAGGCTCGGAGACTTGCTGGCATCTGGCTTTCCAAGCAAATGTTTGAAAAGGCGAAGACTTGAGATAAAAAAAGAACTGCTGTGTGGTGGTATTCTCAGGAGGCTTTGCAAATTCCTCCACCTCGAAGCTGTGTGTCTTTCCTCTCTCTGGATTCCCCTAAGCAGCTGGTAGCGAGCCGTGGTGGGGAGCTTTCACATGCATGTAATGCCTTGGCCCCAAAGGCTTGTTTGGGAAATTTCCCTTTGCTTGGAAGGGGTAAATGGTTCTGCAGATCAAGAGCCAAGTATAGCTGTGAACCCAGAGGCACTGCCCTGGGTGGCTGTGCTGGTGACTCAAACTAGGAGGAGGACAGGCTGGGGTCAATGAGCACGAGGCAGCTGCAGCGGGGATGCTGCTGCAGTGCGAGGGTGAAGGGCGATATGTGGAGTGGGTACGGCTTGACTGGGTGCCTGAGACTCTCCAGGGTGACAGCCCCTCAAGCTCTGGGCTGTCTGCTGGGCGTGCCTGGCTTGGTTCCTGTGGGGCTGCACTTGGCTTCAGAGACTCGTGGCTGGAAAGAGCCACCGTGCTAATGTGTGGCCACCCAGCTAAGAAATTGCCACCTTTTAGCTCTTGTGAGGGATGGTGTTTAGGTAAGAAGGACCCATGAAGAGATTCTCAAGGGCTGTATTTGTTTATAGTGCAGACGAAGGTTAAATGGCCATTTATAAACATGGATATACCAATAGAGCTTAATATACCTCAGGCACAGAACGCAGCATTGAGTCCTTCAGACAGAGTTCCACCTGGATGTGAGCACCCCATGCCATCGTTTTGGGGGACACTTTCTATAGAGTGTAGACTCAGATGCCTCAGAGAACTGAAGACCATTAACTACAGTGCATAGGCAGCTTGGTCACGAAGAGATGAAACCCAGGAATGTTCACTGTGCATCTTCCAACCTCCTGGCACTTCTGTACCCAGTGGCTGATTCCGAGGGGTGTACAGGCACATGATGAACTAGAATGGGGAGTTTCGCTTTTTCTTCTCATTCCAAAGAAAAATCAATGTACTTTTGATCCCACTCAGAGGAATACCCACAGGCACACAACCTTGCCACCCAAAGTAACTATGGAAAATGTTTTCCAAGCTGCTAACATTTCCTGATCTCCCACATTTCAGAGCCAGTTCCTGCAGCACACTGCTGTGCATTAATGCCTCCAGCCTGTCTGGGCACCCAAGCGCCAGCATCATTCCTATTTTACATGGGCCTCACACAAAGCAGATGATTTCCCTGGGCTCACATAGGTCTGTGGCAAAATGGGGGATGAATCTACAAATCCATAAGGAACAGCAGAAGCTTCAACCTGTCTGTCTGTTTGCCTGTCTCAGGATGTTCTGATCGCTCCTATTTTCACATTCCAGCTGTTTCTTCACACCCTTAGGGGTTTCTTTAATGTCACCAGAGCTGTTTATATGGACTGCTCCAGAAAATAAATTTTCCATCACAACACCCATTTTAGAGAGGATGAGAGGAGAGAAAAGCCCACTACTTGTAGTCGTCTTTTGCTAGTGGCTAGAAAAAGACAAGTCATAAAGGAAGCTGCTCCCCAGGCTTGCCAGCACCAGCCAGGGAGAAGGGAAGGTTCAGGTGTTCCATGGGCCTTTCCCAAGCTCCTCGTGGTGGCAGGTAGAGAGGCTGAGATCACTCCAGGCCTCGGCTGGCACTTGCAGCACAAGCAGGAAGAGCAGCACTTGGACTATGAACTGCCTGGGCCCCACTTCAAAACTCTCGCTCTCTTCGAGCCTAAGGGAATATGTGCTTTACTCCACTCATTTCTGGTTTCCACAGCGAGTTCCCCAGCACCTCCCTTCCCAGGAGAGCCCAGGGAGGCCGGGTGCTCTTTGCACGGCTCCTCCACGCAGGCACATTGCCGGTCACAAGCCGCTGCCTGGGGAACTCCCTGTCGGGCGCCGAAATGCCATTTCTGTTGATATTTGCAGTGATGTAATAAGCCAAACATATCCCCACCAGAGCGTCACCAACTTTACTGGAGTTACTGTTTCCACAAAGTGTAATTAATCTGTGGTGCTCATTGCTATGAGATACCGGTGGAACAAAGAGCTCTGAAGGCATTTTAATGGATATCAGGTAGTTATCTTGGTAACAAAACAATCCTGGCTATGATTAAGAGTATATTGCATTGTAAGGATTGTAACACCTCCTGGTTCAGAGTCATTAGTGACTTATGAAAAGCATTCCATTACAATTAGAGGTTTTCTTGTACCCCTGAAGCCGAGGATGCCAGCTGCTGCTGGAGACAGGGCACTAAATGAGGCAGTCTGGCTGCTCTGGGAGGACCGGGCTGCTGCCCTGATCAGCCGTGCATGCAGCCTGTTGTTTACCCAGCAGCCAAGAGACACAAGAACAGCCTTCTCTCTGCTGCCATCACCTTGCTTGAAACCAGGGAGGATTTCCTCTCTGGATCAAAGCAGCACCGTAACAGCTGTTGTGTAGAATAGTCTTGAATTCTGCCAAAAAAACATTCTGGGATGTGTTTTTTTGGAACATACATTCATTTTGAAGCAACGCTGAGAGAACTAAGGTTGTTTCATGTGTTTGCTCCTTTTGGGTAACAGCTGATCACCACGGAGGGAATCTGAACCTCAAACATGTGCAATTGTGCACATTGGATAGGACAAGAGAAAATGGTCTTAGGTTGCACCAGGGAAGGTTAGGTTGAATATTAGGAACCATTTCTTCACCAAAACAGTTGTCAAACACTGAAATAAGCTGCCCAGGGAAGTGGTGGAGTCACTATCCCTGGAGATATTAAAAAGATGTGTGGATGTGGCACTTGGTGACATGGCTTAGTGGTGGACTTGATGACCCTAAAGATCTTTTTCAATCTAAATGATTCTATAATTATATACTGATGCCCTTGTAATTCATTCCTGATGGGGTATGGATGTTTATCTAGTCAATGAACATCTCCACTAGGGTCCCAAAATAATCCGTGGTACCTTGATACGTTACAGGACTAGACTACAAAACAAGTGGTCTTTAACAAGCCACTGCACCCATCCTTAGGTGGCACCAATCCATGTGCCACCATTAAAGTTCAGACAGCCTGGCCTTTGTGCTGAGGGGCCTCTGGAGCTCTGCCCATCACCCTGGGAACAGCAGGACCAGGTGAGCAAGAAGAGCATGAGGCTTTGTGGATGGAGCAAGAGGTTCAGCTTCAAATCTGCAGACTCCAGATGCCCAAGCAAGGGCTGTAGGGAGAAACATCTAGCCAGAGCCAGGCCTGCAGGGTTGGAAAGCCAATACCAGCTGCTAAAGAGTTTTTTTTCTCCAAAATCAGCTCTTTTTTGAAAGAGAAAATAGGGGTTTCCCATCACGAACAGGGCTGCTCAGTGATAACTTCTACTTCAGAGCATCATTGCTCCAGTTTACTTTAAGCCTCTCTTGGCAGAGGCCCACGTGTTTTGAGATATTTTGCAACACTGCTGAAGTGCTGGAGGTTTAACTGTTTGGGCAGTGTAACACGCAAGCCAGGGCAGGAAGGCAAAGGAGGAAAATAAAGACTTGTGGATTTCCAAAGCCATGTTTCTTCCTTCCTGCTTTTGTTTGCCTGCTTGGTGCCCGAAAAGGGCAATGCATATTCCCAGAGTTGTGGGAATACTGTTTCTTTTCCGGTCCAGTGTTTCCAGTAAGCACTTTGCTATAAATGGGATTGAGACTAACAAAAGTTTATTGTTAAATCCCTGCGTCTTTGTTTAGCTCCTGTCATGATCATAATTAGCATTTTCCACTTCTGCAAGCCTGTCATCTGCAGAGCTGAAAGTGCTTTAAAATATTTGAAGCATCTAACAGGGGGAGGGAGTATTAATAGCTCCATTTAACAGATGGGCAAACTGACACATAAAAGCAGCAAGTGCCCTGTCCTTGAAGAAGGGCCAGAGCCAGCAAGTAGTCGGCTCCAACTACAAAGTTTTGAAAGTGGGTCAGAAAAATAAAGAGAAAGGCTGTAGATCTGTCCCAGTTTGGAAGATGATGGGAAATAGTTCCAGTGGTACTCAGCCCAGATGAATTGCTGGATGAGCTACTGCTTATATGGTTAAGTGGCTCATCTCTTGATTTCTGTTCCGCTAACATTTGTCCCTGGGACAAAGGGAAAAACACAGTCCATGATGTTCCAAAATAGTCAGAAAGCTGAAACAGCTGCTAAAATAAGCAAGTGTCCTGTTGGCTGGGCTCTGCAGGTCAGGGGATTGCAAAGCACCCACAGATGTTGAGGCCACAGAGGAAATGTCTTTGAGCAGGGCTTGGGGACAGCGGGAGGAGGCTCAGCTGTGCACAAACAGCAGAGACCCAGGGAGCTGGACACAGACCCAGGAAAGCAACCAGAACTAGATTAAACTTCCCCTTTCACCTCAGAGAAGCTGCTATGGGAGTTTCACTTCTTTAAAGGGCAGCAGAGCTGCAAACCAATATTCATTTATACTCTGGAGGCAGCTGCTGGTCCCTGCAGTGCAGGTTAGGACATGAGTTGCCTCAGTTCTTCCCAGCACCTGTGGGAGGGCAAAGAAAGCAGCAAAACCAAAGAGGACTTCTCTGTGCAGCCCAGCTGGACTTTCCGTGTGCTTTAACCCAACAGTCCAAGTCTATTAGCACAAACCCTCCTGAGGAGGTGTCATTTGAACACACCATCCCACGGCCCCTGGACGGGTGTCTCCACCTGAGTCTGCTGGGCAGAGTCCTGCCAGCCCTCTGCTATCCTGGTCACTGAGAGTGGGAAGAGCAGCAGCTGAGCTCTGTGCTTCCCAAAACAAGCACAGATAATGTTTTCTTACTTTTTTTTTTCCCCTTTTTCTTCTTTCCCAGAAGCTGTTGTCCTGCTGTGCATGAAGAGTGTTTGAAGTCATGTCCAGAAGGAAAGTCCTCTAAATCAGGTAGGGACTCTCACTATGGCTGATAAAGCTTTTATTCACAGGGAAATATTACAAACAGAAATGGGTTTTTTCCTTCCTGTAGCATTGAGTCACTTGACCTCCCTCTGTATTCTGAATTACTAGATGCCAGAAAGCTGCTAAGAGGAAGAAAATGCCAACAATTCTGCCATAATGACTTTCCTGCTGTATTGTCCACACCTCACAGCCATGTCCTTGTACCAAGCCAAGTGCCAGTGGTGCTCCATGGCCTCTCCCTGCCAGTGATGGGGATGTGTGCAAATCCTGCTAAAGGCTGCCCACATGCCTTGCACGGGAATGTTGTTTGCCTGTACATAACGATGTGAGTTCTGTTCCCCGTGTAGAGTCAGCTCAGCAAGATCCAGGGAACCCCCAAAGCTTAATTTTTCGTGGCTCCTGCATAAGTGGCAAGTCCTCTCTGTGGTTTCAGTCCTGTGGCTCCTGCACTCAGAGCATCTCCTCTGTCCTCAGATCATGTCACTGCCTTCCCTTGTTCCTGTGCTGAGTTGTCCCTGGCACAGAGCTGCCAGGGTCGTTTTGTGTGAGATCTGCAGTACAGGATCTCAGGACTCTTTGGTGCACACAGCCATCCCTCCTCTTGCAGGTCTCTCAGGGCAGTTCATCTCTTGCATCCAGCATCTTCCCTACGTATTGCTGGAGACACCCCGTGTCCTTCTATGCCCAGGCTGCACTTCAGCAGACTATGAAGTACTTGGCAGTTGATTTTATTAGGAGCCTTCCCTTTCCTGAGGCTACAGCTGGCAGCGATCACTGAGCATCCCCAGGGCAGCGTTACAGGCACGTCTCGAGCACCACTTGAGCTCAGGTTTAGATGTCACATCCCTGAGGACTTAGGCAGAGAGATTTACCCTGCCTGCAGGGAGGATCAGGAGCTGCTGTCACCTGACACAGCTATAAAATGTTGCATCCGTCACAGAAATCTTCAGCAAAGGAGGTGTGCAGGCCTGCAGAGCTTTCCCTGCCCGGATGGGGATCCCAGCAGGGCAGCACAGCCAAAGGGGCTCCTGATTCCATTGGGTAACAGAAGCCATGGAGCCACCTGCAGCCTCAGCCGCCCCTCACTGCCAGCCTGTTCTGAACCCCAACACTTTCCTTTTCTGTTGTGTGGTGAACACCAATAGCACCATCCCAGCCACCAAAGACAGATCCTCCCCGCCCCCCTTTCCCAGCAAGGACTGCCCCTGTCCCAGGGAGGGGGTTCCAGCGGTGGCTTTCTTTGCAGTGGAGCAGACAGACAGGGCAGCCAGCTCCAGGGAGCAGAGCTAAGCCTGGTTTTGCTAATCAGCTTCATTCTGTACTGACACTCTTAAGAGATGCCCTGGTTATTTTTAGGCATCACTGGGAGCTGCCAGGGCTTTTGCACCCCAGGAGGCTTCACAGGCTTTTACTCAGCCCCTTACACTGCTCTGAGTCAGGAGGACTCTTTGGATGCTGGATGCAAATTCCTGTGGGATTGTGCAAGCCTCAGTGAGGCAGAGCCAAGGCAGGTGGCTCTCAGCTTCATACACCCTGTGCTGAGCAGAGCTTCCCCAAGCAAAGCCTCCTCAAGCAGCAGCAGCCAAACCTGTCCAGTTACAGCCCTCACAACTCCTTTTCCAAGCTCAGCTCCCCTCCCCAGTCATGCAAGCACTGCTTTCCCACAGCAGCAGAGCTCAGGTCCTCAGAAAACAAAGAAATAGCTCTGTTTCCTTCTAGGCGTAAGAATAAGGACTCATCCTTGCTTACCTCTGTCCTTGCAGAGAGGTCTCCCTCAACCCAGAAACAGAGCTACACCAACCAAGGGCTGCTGTGGCTCTGCCTTCCTCTTATATATGACAAGGGCAGCTGTGCTAGAAAATACCCCAGCTGCATCTCCTCAGCACTTGTTTGATTCCTCCTTACCCGGGGAAGCCTGCAAGGTATTGGGGAGCTGGTGCTGAGGTTGAGCATCCCTGGGCCAGGAATTCAGGTGGGGTTTTAGAAAGTGATGTTCACTTGGAGGTCGGTGCCTCAGTGTGATCAGAAGAGCTGTGGGGCTACTGGGGAGTTTCCAGCCTTTGAGGTGGAATCCATTGGGACTTTTCTTCATGAACAGTCTGGAGGAAGGCAGGGAACCCAAGCCTGAAGGGGATCCCCGTTGCACAGGAATTCACCCTATGGCCGGGGTGTGATAGAATGTGGGGACAATACATGGGACATACCTGCCACAGCAGCCGTGGGACTTCTGTAGCTGAAGGGTCACTGGTCTGGGGTTTGTCTGCTTTGCAAGTTCAGGCATTAGCAGATCTTCCACACAGTTGTTCATGTAAAAATATGTTGATGCGTAAAGGCAAATAAGTAAGAAGTTGTGAGAAAATAAAAGTAATGGAGAAGGGACTCATAGCCCCAGACTCCTTCCAGCTTTGAAAGGGGACAGAGGGTCCTGTGGGTGCTCGTGGCTGCTCTAGGTGAACACGAGGGATTTGGCTCTCTGCTCTCTGCCGTGCAAAAGCCACAGCGCTGTGTCCATCCAGTGCGAGCCTGCCTTGAGAGGGTGCAAAATGGGCAGGGGAAAGGTGCCAGCCTGCCTTATTCTAAAGGCCTGCTGGGGCTGAGCATGTGTTATCCCCGCTGTCACCCATCCCTCAGAGGGACACGTGTCTTTTGGAGGTGGGGGCAAACCAGAGTGCCCTGATTCAGTAGCACCTTGAGCTGAGAGATGTGAAAAACAAGCTCGACCTGGGAACAAAACAAAAATACAACTGCTGTCACGGCAACTGTCTCCAGATGCACAAGGAGACCAATTATTTCCATTAATCAACTTAGTGAGAAGCTGCAGAAGAGGCTTAAGCTGCATCGAGGCTCGGTAGTGAGGGGAGGGAGGAGCGGAGGGGCTCTGTCAAACTGTGATTCTTCACGTGGTGGAGGATTTTTGGAGCAGATTCTTAGCACCCATGACTTGGGGGGACTGACAGAGGGGTGCTGCCAGCTCCAGGCCATGGGGATGCGGGCTGGCAGCACTGTGTGGCCAGAGCTGAGCAGCAGGCTGCCCTTCTGGCGGATGCATGGACGGATGGATGGACGGATGGGCAGACAGACAGGACAGGCAGCTCCCTCCCACCATCACCCACACATCCTGACGCTAACAGGATGCCATTGGGGCTGAGCAATGCCCTCCTGCCTCCCTCAAGCTCCCCTTCTCCCCTGGGGATCACAGCAGAGCACACAAGGACTCGCCCTACCCCGATGCCGAGGGCTGGCCGCGATTTTGAAATCCGGCTGGACCATTTCTTACGTCAGCGGGAAGGCAGGCAGTGGCTGTGGGGATGTGGGACAGCAGGAGGTGCCTTGGGACAGGGAGGACTCTGCAGTGGGGGCCTGTGGGGATGTGCTGAAGGCCAGGAGGGAGGGGAAGGAGTTTGGGCAGCTTGGCAGAACTAAATACAAAGTTTGTGAAGTCACAGAGGAGTCAGTCTAAGCCTAATCTTAAACATGGGCCTAAGCAATTGGTTATCAGTTCTACAGGCATTAAATGATCTTTATACTGTAAAACCAGGCCAGAAGAAAAGAAGGGATCTATTTGTGGACACTGAACCTCAGCTGTATCTGCTCTCCTCCTAAAGGAATTAAAATTTTCCAGCAAGTCCTAGAGAATGCTGGAAGCTCTGTTCCTGCAAAACCACTGCAGTGGCTGGAGCAGCTGTGATGTCTGTCCTGGCTGAATGTATCATATTTAGTGTAAGAGCCAGAGGGTGCAGAGTTATTACAAGGAATCCCACAGCAAGAACCTTGCATAAATACCAACTTGCCGTACCCAACTCGATGTCTCTTCATCACTGAGGTCTGGTGAGGCTTTTCCGTGCTATTCTCGCCTGGAAAGAAGCTGCTCAGCACGTGAGATGGACACACGTGCCCTGCTAGGAGATCAGGCTGCTGCCCTGTTCTTGCCTGTTTTCTCATCAAGCCAGGAAGTCCAGAGCTCAGCAGTTTGGAGCACGCCAGTTCAGGCCAGTAAGACCCACCACCACCACGTTGTGGAGAACACAGAGCCAACAGGAAAGCAGGGGAGCTCTGTCTCTGGTGCAGAGCCTGTCACCAGCCTTATACAGCTTGTTGCAGCCAGACTGAGCTCCCAACAGGAGCATCTTCATCCTCAGGTGCATCTTCAGCTCAGTTTCTGGCCATGGATCTGAGCTCTAGTGCATGGGGGTCATGAGACATAACGAGGCCTTTACGGCACAATCACAGGTCTAAAAACACCCCCATAACACCGTGACAGAGCCCTTCTTCTTTGATGCAGAGCCCCTCACGCATGTTCCCAGACAAGATCCAGTGGAAAATTTGCTGAAATTCCAGCTGGACGTTGTCAGACAGTTGGTGGAAACCCCCTGACCTCAAGTGCTGGCTTCAGCCTTATTGGATATTTTTTTTCGCCTCGCTGGATGTGACTTTCCCAGCAGGAAACCTCACAGCAAACCCACAGGGAGCACAGAAATCCCGGTGCTTCCGTCTTTGTGCTCTACCAGGCCCCCCTCTTTAGTAAACCATCCTACACTGTAAATATTTTAAAAGCCCAGCAGGGCTGTTGAGTATGTTTTGCTGTTGTTATGGATCCAGCCCCAGCAGGAGAGGTCTAATAATAGTCCCTGTACCCTGGAATGAAAGGGCAAGGGGCACTGCACAATGTGGAGAGCTCCAAGGCAACTGCACCATGCCTTGGTGGTGGAATGGGATGCTTGGGCAGAAAAAGGGGTCAGATCCCTCTTCCCAAGCAGATCTTTAGAATTTCACTCCAGAAACATGGCAAGGTTTTGTTCGGCTTTGGGGCTTTACAACTCCAGAAGTTGGGAGAGCGTTAAATCCGCTGGGTAAATCCACCAGGCAGGAGGGAGAGCGTGTCCTGGGCTGGGCTGTGGGATGAGGGAGCCGTCTCCAACCGAAACCTGCAGCTGGTGAAACCACTGCCACTGGCAGCTCTTGGTCCCAACTGCCACTGCAATGGACAGCATGATGCCAGAGCTGGGCTGCAGCACCTCCGAATGGAACTCTGCCATTCTGAAGGCTCCCGAAGCTGGGAATTGCCTGCAGCAGGCACAGGGAGGGCTGAGGTACAGGGCTCCCTGCCCCCCGTGTCCCAGGGACAGCACGGAGGGCAGGGCTGTGCTGGCTGCCTGAAGGGACAAGGATGTCCAAGCAGGGGCCTAAGCTGCCTCGTGCCTCTCGGATGTGTGCAGAGAACGGGGCCTTCGGTGGGGAGCAGAACTCTGAGGAAGGCGAGAGGTTAAGGGGCAGAGCGGGAGGCACAAAGCAGGCAGGGGGGCAAATGGCTGAGTTCAGCCCAGCCTGCTGACAGCCAGAACCAGCACCCAAAAATAGCCCTTCCTAGCCATAAAAAGTTGAACCTAGACAAGGGACAGATGCAGTATCGTGTGGAGGCTTTCCTTGAAACTGGAGTCAGGGCTGGGTGTGACTGTAGCATCCACCCGGTCCCAGGGATCAGCCCTGGACTCTGGCTGGGATGGCAGAGCTTGGGCAGAGCCCTGTGCCGAGGGTGACCTGCCAGGTGTGCCCAGGTCACTTCTCTGCCACTCCCACGTTGTTTGCAGTAACTGTTTGCTGTAGTCCCTGGGATCCGTGCTGAGAAGCAGGCAAGGGGGACACAGGAATTAAATGCAGGCATGTCAGTGGAACTGAATGGGACATGGAGCTGACCCAAAACAAATGCCTCAGTTTATTCTACCAAAAGGCAGAGGAAACGTTTAACGCTTGAAATTTCTTAGCACCACCTTCTATATGGGCAAAACTGAGCCCCAAAATGCGTAGGGCTGGTTTAGCTACAGCCCCCAGAATGGAGCCAGCTGCTCTATCAGCTGCTGGGTGATTTCCCTGGAAAATCCCAGCAAGCCCAGTTGCAATCCAACAGCAAAATCGCTCTGGAAGCTATGACCCCACCAGCAAAGCCAAGACTATTACAGCTCAGATTTTTTAGTACTCACAAGACACTACAGAAAAATAAGTCCAAACCAAACAGCAGGCTTGGCAGATCCAGGGACAGGAGCAGGGGCAGCTCTGGGGACATACCTGGTGTTAGTGGCAGCTTGTGAGGGGCTTTTTCACTTGTGGCCAGCTGCCCTGGGACAGGCAGCACCATGTCCCCATGGCAGAGGGGACACAGCCTCCCTCCAAGCAGCAAACTTCTGAGGAATGTGCAACAGGCAGCAGATCCCAGCCTCCCTGCCCCATCCCTGCGGGCTGGCATGGCGTGCCAAGGGCACAGGGACTGTTTCTGTTACCACCAGCAGCAGGGAGGAAAGGGAGGGCAGGAAAGGACCCTCTGGGGACAAGCTGAATCACCTCTTTGAAGTGCCCTGGAAACCTTTGCACATTTTACGTGTGTGCCGTGGGATCATTCCTGCAACGCCTGGCAAGAGCAGGCCCATCATCCTGTCGGTGCACGGGAGAATGAAAAACCAAAGGTGGGGAGCCAGCAGGTGATGAACCTCCCTTTGCTCCCCCTGCCACCCCCGAGCGACTGTCCAGGGTGCCACAGTTTCAGGTTCCACTGAACTATGTGGGCAAGAGAGAAGGTGATTCCTTTGCAGTCCCTGAAAGATGTTAAAAGCAGTTATTGAGTAAAAACCCACAGAACTGTGGGTTCTGTGCCTGGAAGGACGGAAATGCTGTTTGAAAAATCAGATTTTCCTATCAAAATCGAGGCAACTGCTGCCATCACCCTCTCAGCCCAACAGCTTCCCGGAGGCAGAGGCTGGAATCTCTCTGCCAGCGGGGAGGGATCTGTCTGCAAGGTTTTTGAGAGCCACCCACCTTGAAAATCCCGGAGGAATTGCTCAGATATGAAAGCTTCGCTGTTAAATCTGCCTGTCTCCAGCTCTTTGCATGGAGAGCCGAGGGCAGAACCCTCCCAGGCACAGACATGAATAAATCGCATGCGCCATCTCCCGGCCACCGAGTCGGGACCCACGCCTGCACTCTTGCCTTCTGTTTTCCATCAGAATTCCATCCTTTTCCCGTGTGAGGGGGAACTTAATTACTTGGCACAGCACTGCCACCGCCGTTGGCAGCTACATCAAGGGACACGGGGAAAACGCTGCATCCCACGGGCTGGCTCCTGCTCCCCGGTTTGGGGAGTCCATCCCAGAAACCAGACGGTCCTGCCCCTGGTACAAGGGGAGCAGGACTCCAGAGCGTATCAGCTCTGGAATGGCCTCACTGGTTGGAGATGGACCCGGGCTTGTCTGGATTGCTCCTAGGGAAGCCTCCCGAGTCCATGTGGCATCTCTCTGGCAGCTGTAGAAGGTCAGCAGTGTCTGGGCTTCGGTGACCTGTGAGAACTTGTCTGGGAATGATGGATGCTTGTCCTGTCCTGGGGAAAAGGCACTTTGCTCGCTGAGCTCATCCGGCCCGCTGCATCCAGAGTAGGTGCCTTATCCCAGGAAGGGCACACCAGGAATGGAAGGAGGGAAGATGAGGAAAAACATCTGGGGCATCTCTTCCTGGGACAAAGGATGCAGCTTTTCCCAGGGCTTGTTTAACAGGAGCTAGATGGATGCCAAGTCTGTAGAGGAGGCAGGCGTTCACAAGAATTGTCAGCTTTGGGGAAACAGGATCTCCTGCAAGATCTGGGTGGGCCAAGCCCCACATCCCACCAGTGAGCTGGTGCCAGCACTCCCTGAGCTGGCATCAGCACTAGGAGAGGAGTCCCTGGGGCTACCAAAACGTACTGGGTTTCTGTGTGGTTTTCGTTACCGCACCCTACTCAGCTCAGGAACGGAGAGAATTTAACCCCTTTTATCCCAGTTATTGCATTTTCACCTGCATCTCCTTTCTACTGCTATAACATCGGGGATTAGAGTGAGGAGTGTGATTCCTGTTCAGGCTGGTGGTCTGCCAACAGATTTCCCTGGCAGGGAAATCAATATCATGCAGGATTTGTAAAGGAAGCTGAGCAAACTCCTCTGTGGGTCATTAACTCCAAGGCACAAAAGCGAGTGAATGTGCATTAAACGTGCATGAATTTGTTTTCACTGCACACGAGCGTTTCTAATCGGGGCCTGCTCCACGCCCTGACAGCAGTCAGCAGGGCTAGAGGCACATTTTACAGCGATCAGAATCACAGATAAGACAGCAATTAATCTCTTGATTCCACACAGAAAAACAAACTAAGTGCCAAACAGAGTATACAGGGGCAGGAACTGAGAGCTCCAGGTTTCCCGTGCAGAGGCAGTGTGTGCTTGCCAGCTCTGTGCCCAGGAGCCAGGCTGCCCCCAACCCCGTCCCCAGGTCCCTGCACTCCTTGTGCCGTGCAAGCGCTGGCAAGGGAAACCAGCGGCCAAAATGAAAACCCAGCAACTTAAGGATTCATCAGCTGAACTCAGAGCTGGCTCACAGCAGAGCTCACATGTGACAAGTGGCCAGTCCGGGCCTTTCTTTGTGCTGTTCACTTGGCACTGGCTCAAGTCTGGAGTGAAGGGATCCAAACGTCTCGCAGAAGGGCTGATTTTCACATGGTAAAGTGTTTATCTCACAGCAGTCCAGCCCAACGCTTCTTCAGTGACATCCAACAACCAGCGGAGGCCAGTACTGCTCCAAGCCCATACCTATAAAATCCTCCCTGCTCCCCCAGCTTTCCGATGGGTATCCATCATTTCCCATTACAGATTCAGGTTGGATCACCACCCCATCCCCCAAGCAGAGAGCCGAATTTGGCCTGTGTTCAAAGCTCCTGTGGCGTTTCGAGGAGGAAGCGGGGCTTTCTCTGTAATGCTTTTTCGGTAGGGAAAAGCTGCTGCAAGCGACCTCGTGGGCCTAAAGGAGAAGGCTGGAAACTCAAAGAACAGACAAATGCCGCGTCTGCCTTTGTTTGCAGTGGGAAGGCAGAAAAGAAAGGCACCTGGGATGGATCCTTCCAGCCTACCTGCCCTCACGTGGCAGAGTGGGTCACCCAGCATGGTGGGTGTCCCCACACATTGCCCCACGTGAGGGAGGGGGTATCTGACATTGCAGTAGCTGCTGTCAGAGGAACTGGAGCAGAGTTACAGGGACTGTTTGCTCGTGCTGTAGTGTTACCCCACAGAGTAACCGGGCCTGGAGGGAGCCGTGACCTGAGCCATGCCAGGCATCCTGGGGCTCACAGCTGTGTTCTCTCTGCAGCATTTTGCAAGCGAATAGAGATGCAATGGAGGTAGAGTCCAGCACCTACACCGACTTCATTTCCTGCGACCGGGCTGGCCGGAGGAACGCTGTCCATGACATCCAGCGAGATGCAACCACCATCAGCATGCGCAAGCTGACCGAGGACATGGGCGACCTCGCCGTTGAAGGAGCAGGTGAGCTGCCACTCGCACACACCAGTAAGCCCAGCAGCTCCTGGCACAGGCTGGGAGCACAGGCACGAAGTGGCAGCACAAATGACCAGTGCTGTCTCCGGGAGCATCAGACTGATGCTCAGGAGGAACACCCCGTTCTTCACTGCTTCAGTCAGTGCCTTCATGCTCGTGGATGCTCAGGTAGTGGGAGACTCCCCAGATCGAGGGGTGCTTGCAGTGAGCAGAATGATCCCTAGTTCCTGGCACAGGAGCACTGCATGCTCCAGCCCAGGCCCTTTAGTACTTAAACAAGCCATGCACTGACCAAGACCCTTCCCAGAACAAGTTACACCTCAGGTATACCTTGGGCTTTATAAAAATCATGTATTGGGCAGGCTGTGGTTTGCTTTTCTGTTTTTTGGTTGGTTGTAAAAAAATCAACCTTTGAATAGTTCTGCAGTATTTCAAATAACAACAGAAGTAACTTTAACAGCAGCAGCCATCTCCAAATCCTCCCCTTCAGCCCAAATGTGGCAGCAGTATCACCCTGCTCAGTATCTGCTGAACAGCTGGCTGTGAGGAGCTTGAACCCTCTGCCCAAACCTGCCACTCTCATTTCACTAATAAGCAACACAACACAGACTACCATTGCAGAAGGGAAACTCAGTTTTTCCCCTTGCTGTCTTAATCCTCTAGCCTACAACCTGTAACTATAAAAATAAAATACATTACCCCAACTGTACTTCTTTCAGCATGACCATACCAGCATGTGTCCATCCAGCTGTCCATAGTAAGCACAAATTGGAGCTGTTCTACCAGAGAGCAGCTCAGGCAGCTGCCAGGCTGTCAGGCAGACACTTCTGGAGCACTTGAAAGTTGGGTGAGAGAGCACATCCCTGCCCTGAGGCTCCCTCCCAGCATTGCCAGATGAGAAGTGTTTGTACTCCAGGAATGTGAAGGGAGAACCCAATACTCCTAATCATAGAGTCATAGAAAAGGGTTTAGTTTGGCAGAGACCTTAAAGACCATCTGTCATGGGCAGGAACACCTTCCACTAGACCTCCCAGTCCAATCCAGCCTGGTCTTGAACGCTCCCATTGATGGGACCAAGTATCTGGTCACAGGAGGGGAGCAATAGATCTTCAGGTGAAAACCTTTCATCTTTCTGGATGAAATCCGCTATAGCAATTACTGATGGCTTGTGTCCTCAGCAGGCTGTAACTGTGCTTTCTTCCCAATCCTCCCTTCTGCAGAAAGCCAAAGAGATGCCAGTTCTTCTGACAACGACCCTGGAGCAAGACCAAAGGGGCAAGAAAGCAGCCCCTCCCCATGAGAGCAAAACGGGGGTGGGATGGGCAGGAGGAGGGCCTTGCTGTGAACATTAAACAAGAGTTTGTTGAATCTGTGGACAAAAGCCAACCTGGAACAGCAAGTTGTCTGTCACATGCCTCTGCTGGAACCGTGCTTGTGTAGAGAGACACAAGACACCTGCAAGGAGTGGCACCTCGAAAAGACTTCTGCCCCATCCCTAACGGTTTAGAGCAACACTGCCGTGGTTGTAGTGATATGAGCCATTCTCAAGATGCCTTAGCTGCGATTTTCTCTTAGGGGAAAAACAGTTTCAGTAATAATAGACACACCAGATTTTCCTGTCCAAGGTACCTTCCTCCTTTGCAGATTTAGACTATTATTTATTCTGTTTCCATAGATTAGAAATTTAGATTATTGGTTTTTCTAAGCCTCACCCTCATCTGCATCTTAGACCTGGCCTCTGGATTGTCCACGTGGCCCCTCGTCAGGGTGGGCAGTGGGGAAAGGACCCGACCTGTCCTGCTGCCCTCACGTCAACGCCACTTACCTGTGCTGCTGCTGCTTAGCATCAGGAAAGGACCAAAGCACAGCTCTGTGGGGATGAGCCCCACCTGGAGACCCAGCAGCACCAGCCATAGGCATCTTTTTCTTCAGGTTTTAACACTTCAAGATGTTGTTAAGGGGAGGGGAGAAACATTTTGCTGGTTTGACTGTTGACATTCAGGCTTAACTTCGCAAGCTGTTAGCTGAGATGATCTCTGGTAGGATCTCACACCCTTCTCTCTTTAAGGAGACATGTTTTGTGTTAAAGATGGTTTGATAAAACTACATAAGCTGTTGGAATAAATGACACAACCTTCAAGTACTGAAGGTGTTTTTTTCTGCCTGGATGTTTCTTCTTCCTTTGTTTTGCCTTTAGCTGCGAGGTGGTTTCATAGGGAGACACGGAGCTGTGCTAGAAGAGTTCCCCGAGTCTGGGTCTGTGAAACCTCACGGGTTTGCAGCAGCTGGGTGGAGGCAGGTGTAGTTGGGCACAGATTATAAAAGTCTGCCCTCACTTTCCCAGGTTGACTGCCCAGGCACCAGCAGAACTGGTGCCAGTGGGAAGAGGTGTTTTCCCTCTGCAGCACAGAACTACAGGAACATTGCTGGTGTTTCCCTGATCCCAGTTCCCTGACTGGGACTAACAACCAGCACGGAGACAGGGCAGAGCTGACCTGGGAAACTCTCCTCTGGTGACACAAGGGCAAGCATCACCCTGACAGCCTAGGGAAGAGCTGAATGTTACGAGTTTGAGATTTATCAGCGAAAACAAGGCCATAAATCAGCAGAGGAGTGGCTGCCAGACAGAGGGAGAATTGTCTGTGAGAAGCGATGGCCATGGGGTGAGCACAGAGGTGTCCACAGCTCCAGCCCCCACAGGAAACGAGGACTTGGCAGCCGGGCACTGGCTGTGGCTGCTGCTTTGGCAAAGGGCTCCCGGAGTGGCTGGGTGCCATTGCAGAGCCATGCCTGGACAGCAGCCAAGAGCCTGCTCCCACTTCCCATGCCCAGGGGCAAACCAGCAGGTAGCTCCTGGACCTGGCTGACTGCACGGTTGTGTGTGTAAGCCCCATTTCCAGCTCTCCTTACCACAGAACAGTAGTTTTGTCTCATGCTGACACACAGAGAGCTGAAAGGCGGTGTGGAAGGTCTGAGCACCATGCGAGACCTCCAGCAGTCAAATGTGGGCTAATCTTAGCTCTCTCGGGTCAGAAAATATCTGTTTCAGAATTATATTTAGGCAGAGGAGTAGGGACCTGTTGGCCAGCTACTCTCAGGGGACAGGCGAGAGGCATCGGGTTCCCCCTGCAAGTGACAGCCAGCTCACTGGCTGTGCTGAAAGACCAAGGGCACGGCCCTAATCCAGCCACATCCTGGCCTGCAAAGCTGCTGAGCACAGGGATGCTCCGAGCCCTTCATTTCAGCTGAACATGGCTATGCCAGACCTGTCAAAGTCTAACCAAGCACCAAATGACCCAAAAACCTTTGTGCAAACTCTGCCCGTGCTGACGGTGCAGCCCAGCCTGCCCCTCTTCTGCTCTGAGCATCAACCAGCTGTGCAAAACCCATGAGACAGGCTAAAAAAGTGATACCCACCTGGAAAGGTGCGAGTACACAGTGATGGCACTGCTGCTTCTAGCAGTGGTACACACCCCTTTGATTGCTGAAGGGAAAAGGACAGGGGAGGCTGGAACATCCTGCAGCCATAAATCCAACCTGGCTGTCCAGCGAAGGAGCAGGCTTCCCTCTGGCTGGCAAAGTGCTCCAACCTGGCAACAGAAGGCAGCAATCAAGCTACCAAAGCCCCCATCACACCTACCAGTGAACCCCTGTGGTCTAGCAGGGGTTGAGGACCACAGGCCACAGTCCCTAACAGTCACCCCTGAACAGAAAGGCACAAGGATTTCTCTTTTAATAGAAATTTGTTATTTTATTAAACAGGATTAACAATCAACTGTCCAGAATCCAAACAAGCAACTCTTCTTCAGAAACAATTTTTGTTTTTTGGAGAAAAATGACCCAAAAAAGGCCTGTTTCTTACCACAATCATGTCCTTAAAAGTGATACTTTATCTTTTGCTTTATAAAAGTAAGAAAATCACTCTCTTGTCTTCGTTTATCTATGTGTATATATGCACCACATAATTCAGAGATGAGTATTTTACTCTGAAGACCAATATGGAAGGCCAGAAAGAATGGAAATACTCCCAGCACACCATCACTGCTGGCTGAGACTGGACCAGTCCTTGGTCTGTCTGTGGCAATGGTGACCGTGGCCCCTTGTCAAAGGCAACTTTTTGGTACAGAATCTTTGGACTAAGCATCTTGGCAGACCCCTGGGATGCTAAAGCACACCACACACTCAGGTAAGAAAACGATGGTCTATTCTCTGGCTGCACAGCTCTATTGCTTATTGAGTAAAAACACTATAATGCACTAGAATCACTAAGGAATTTTTGGTGAGTTTCTCTGTATAAATTCTCCACCAAACTGAAGATCTGACTTCTAGCCAGTGTCGTGATTGAGAGAGAGAAGCAATCAGATGGGACCTGAGTCAAGGCATGACATTGGGTCCAAGTTAATTTACTTATTTGGCCTTAAGAGTGCCTAATGATTGTGTCAAATCAGAAAGAGGGCAGACTTATTAACCAGGCAATCAATCGTGTTTTTTTTCCAAGTCCTAGACAAAGGTAAGAGGAAGATCAAACTGCAGTCCACAGGAGTTCTCCAAGATGAGTACAAAACAGGGAAAAATCCCAGAAGGCAGATTTTGGCCCAAAGTGGTAAAATTATGTTCCAACTTCCTATGTGTGTGCAAGCGTGGTCATGGCTGTGAGCACAGCTGGGGCCTGAGCCCAAGGTGTGCACTTCTGCAGCACTGACACTGGGAGGCCTGATACATGGGAGTTCTTGTCCAAGAAAAGATGCCAAAAAACCTGTACTTTCTTTTAAATGCCCTTCGGACCTGTGCATGGGCAGGGGCACCAGCTTGCAGCTTGTTCTTGTTCCAGTCTTGTTAGTACAAGACTAACCCTGGGTAAATATAGCTGTGACCAAACCCTCCTACCCACAGGGACAAGAATAAAGCCTCTGTGTCTGAAGGGGCTGCTCGCTCTCTGCCAGCATTAGCACATCTCTTCCCTGGAAAGGTGAAGATTAACCCAGGCCACAGTCAGAGTTGAAAGTGGTTATTTCAGCACTGCAGGGAAGGGCCAGGCAGGTCAGTGGGACAGGACAGGTAAAACAGGGAAAGAGGGGGAAAGAAAACAACAGGGGAGGTTCTTCTGTTTGCATTTGCAGGACAGAAACACCAGCAGATGGAGAAGGAAGTCAGGCCAGCAGGCAGATCCAGTCTGCTTTCACAACAGCAGGATAGGAAGCTGGATATGCATCCAGGAGAGAGTCTGTGGGTACAGGTAGGTGTATGCGGTAGTCTGATTCTGATGAGCACTGTAAGGGTTAACACAGGGCTGCCAGGAATAGAGACCGACTCTGGGCACCTCCTGCCAGTGCTCCCACTGGCACAGAGGAGAGTCAGGCACTCGTGAAGGAGGGCCCTGCTCCACGCTGGCTCCCAGGGACGGGTCACGATGCGTTGGGGACCATGCCATAGGCTTCGTACAGCTTGTTGAGCAGCTCCTGCTTTTCCTTCTCTGGTAAGAAGCTGGACTGGGCTGCGTTGATGTTCTGAGGAGGCAGAGGGGGAACACAGGGACGTTAAGACACATCAGACATGAACACACAGTTGTGCACATCCCAGCAGCATCCCACCTGGCTCTGAGCAGCAAGAGGCGAGGGAGAGTGTAAAGTTTCCACTCTCAGATTCATTTCCATGGCCTTATTTTATGACAACTGCTCTGGCCGATCACTAGGAGCAGCCTCAGGTGAAATGAGACCAGCACAGAGTAAAGGACTTTAAATACTCTGGAATTTTTGGGATTTTGCACTTTGAGCCTGGTCCTAACTTTCCTGCTTACATGGCCAGAGCAGAATTTTCTGGTTTCCATTAAAAACTCTTCACCTTATAAAGAAAAACCAGCAGGTTGTTCTGGGCTGCACTGAGACAGCAGCAGAGCACCCAGCCAAGGCTGACTTACAACTCTCTTAAAGTCCTCTTCAGTGAACCCCATGTGTTCCTTCGCGATGCCGTAATCCTTGTCAATGGTGGAGTTAAAGATGAGGGGGTCATCCGTGTTTAGAGAATAGTTGGCGCGATCCTTCTTAAATCTGTGAGGAAATCAGGTTGAACTGGTGGGCAAAACACTGAGTGTGACACTATGCAGTTCTCAGGGTGAAATGCAGCAAAAGCAAAGACCTCGGGGCTGTCCCTGCAGCTGGCACTGCTGGAGAAAAGCACAAGGCTGGGCTTGTCCCCCCGTGGCTCTGCACTGACCTGCCAGCAGTGGCTGGGGTGCAGCATCTCGTGCCCCACAGCTCAGAGCAGGGCAGGAGGGACAGAGCCTCCCTGAGAGACCCCCACACCCCTCCAGCTGCACCAGGCTCCCCTGTGCCAAAGGACACGGGTGGGCCACGTTGCTCTACATAATTAGATGTGCCCTAGCTTTGCAAAGCAATAAAGCAGCTGTAATCAACCCAAATCCCGGTTATTTGAGATTTCACATAATTGAGAAGTCTTACTGTATTACGGGGTGTTTGGTGAAGTCCGGAGAACATGCTCCAGTGAGATAACTGGACCAAGGGCAGACCTGTTTGGGGGAGTTAAGCATGAAAACCAGAATCAAGCACACAGATCTGAACCCCAGCTGTGGACACAGATAGCTCAGCACACTGGTAAAACCAGATTAGAGCTCTGTTCACAGCTGCTCCTCAGCACTGCTCTGACAGACCAGTGCATGTCCCAGGATATGGATGCAAGGAGCCCACAGCCCATGTGACCATGGCAGGGGCCAGTGGGGTGTTTCCCATGGCCAGTCAGTCACCAGCCCTGAGTCAAGCACAGTTAGGACATCGCTTGCATTAAGTACATATTCCTTCTCTTAGTTGGATATGTCCACTCTGGAGAAAAGCCAAAGAAATCCTTATATGCACGGTAACTCCCAGACATTTCCACCCTCTAACCAGACTTGCTCTGGTACAGCAGCCTGATTTGTGGAAGGACGAGCCTTCAGGCTTGAGGTATATAAATTAGTGAATAAGCCCTCCAGAATTTATCCTTGGCCACACAAGGATCCATTCTTTCTGCTACGTCCCTCCCACAAGCTGCTGTGCACACCAGTGCTCCCTGCAGCACATCCCAGCAAACGGACAGGTTTGTCCCCAACGTTCTTCCTGTGGAGCTTTGGGCATCTGGGTTCAACACAACATGTGTTGAACATGTGGTGAGCACTTGAGTGTCAGGTCATGTCCCTGGCTGTAGCACAGCCCAGGTGAGGGCTGGTTTTCCACTCAGAAAGCAGCTGCCTGGTTGTCACGCTCCCACCACACGTCCTTACCTCAAAATGCATCTTTATTTTCAGCAGCTCCTTGTAGAGCTCAGGGTCCTCCAGGACATGGTATCCATGGCCAACACGCTCGGCCTTCAGGACATAAACTGCCTAGAGAGCACAGGAAAACCCCTCAGAGCCTCCAAGCAGAGCTCAGCCCCTGCCTGCCCAGAGACCCCCCTCCCACTGCGGGCGCAGCCTGCACCACTGAGCTGGCTCCTGGGATGTCCTTTTCCAGCCATCAGGTCAGATCTGTGCCCATGCCCCCAGTGTTCACTTTGCTATGGATATGGAGAGGACTTGGATGCCTCTCTCCCGGCTGCAGGGCACGTCACAGCCCTGTCCCTCTCTGCCCTGAGTCAGGAACTCCTCGTACCTCCTTGACCATGGCAGCCGGGCCGGCCTCCCCAGCATGGACAGTGCGATGAATCCCACATCTCTCAGCTTCCTGCAAAACAAGGAAGAACATGTTCCTGTCCCATCACCTGCAGCGAGGTCAGCAAGCTCTGGGGCTGGCACTGCTCTCAGGGGCACAGCAAGGCTCCTGTGCCAAGAGCCCGCAGATCACGAGCCTTGCACTCCAAGGGCTGCAAGAGCTCGGTAATGTCACATAGAGAGACACTTAAAAATCCTGGTTATCTTCCATTGGAGCCCAGCCAGGCTCTTCATGGGCTTTTAATACTGGGTGAGTTCACCACTGCCTCCTCTCCAGACAGCAGCAAGCTCTGAGCTCCTCTTCCTCCACCCACTTGCCTTTCGGCGTGAAAGAAGCTTTGGAACTTCCACGCTTTGGAACTTCTATGTTTTTGGCCAGCTGCAGCCACGTGGGAGAGTGTAGAAGCACCCCAGGGCAGAGATGAAGAAATGCTCTGACACTGAGCACCTCCCTCCTGTAAGGGACTGGGAGTGGAGGCAGCCCAGCCGTAAGGACCCTGCAAGCGCAGCTTTGGGTGCAGCTACGGGTGCAGCTCCATGACCATCCTGAAAATTCCTTTGCCAGCAGGACACAGACCACCTGGGCTTTGAGAAGCCATGGAACCTGGAGAGAAGCCTGGAGGGAAGCCTTGCTGGAGAAGGGTCACCCAGCTGGCAGCAGCAGGCAGGCTGCAAGCCCCATCTTGCAGCAGACATTCTTCACTGACAGACCTTCAGGGATGTGCACTCAGGAGTTTTTTTCAGTTACTTAATACAGATGGGAGGGGGGTTTGCTTCAGCACCTCAGAGCCTGAGGGAGCCTCTGGCACAGAGACAAGATGCATCCTTCAGACAGAGGAGGCTGGACCTGGGTCCTGCTGGCCCACCAGGGCAGGATGAGACTGCCTTCCCATCAGTTAATAAACCCTGTGCCCGTGTCACGGTTTATAATCACCCTGTTCACCCAGCACAGCAGTGCAGGCTGGCCTTGTATCAGCTCCCACTGATGGGGTAGAGACCCCAAGGAAGCCCCATGTAATTCCAGACCTGAGCACTGCTTGCAAACCACCACCCTTTTTGCCAGTGATGGTGCACAACCTCCTCTCCCATTGATGGAGGGGACTAACAACCAATAATTTCCACCAGCAAAGGAGCGAGGCTTTCCCTTCGAGCCACTGCAAAGGCTGAGGTTTAGTGAGAGCCTGGGATCAGGCTCCTGAAGCCATTCCAGTGTTTGCATTTGAGATGATCAGATAAAAGCCCTGCAAATGTGCAGCTTCTCTGCGCCTGGGGTGATTTCTGCCAGACTGGAAAGGCCAGTCTCTTCCCCCCTGGCTGTGGTTTCACCAAGCCCCAGGAGCCAACAGCAGTGGGGTTGATTTGGGCTCCATGTCACTCATGTCACACTCAGTGCTACAGGGTAGCGTGCCAAGCCACGGCTCTAAGGCCATGTTTTAGCAATGATGCCTGCCATTAATCATTTAGGAAAAATAAACAAATACTTTTGCTATTTAACTGAATGTTTTTAATAACTGCAACGAATTTTTAAGCTGTCCCAGCTGTTGGCAGTTTGAAAAGCGTCCCTTCACACACATTCCCCCACAACATATATTTTTCTTGCAATTTCTTTTTAAAAACTTATTCCACAAACCTCATAAGCCTTCTTATGTTCAGAGTAATTCTCCACTTTCAGGGACTCATCTCCAGCCAGGTCGACAGCCACCACAGAGTCATTTCGATACTTCTTGCAGAGCTCCACCACCTGTGGAGACCAGCCTGGAAGAGGCAGCACCAGGATTCAGGAGGAAGCATTCATAAGGGTCACACCTACAGCATTTTTCTAAACAAATCCTGGTCCTATAACTAGAAGGCTAGAGCTATTTTCTTTAGTCTTTCCTAAAACCTGATGCTCAAAAAGAAAGCTAGCAAACTCCTAGAAAGGTCTGTCATCTTCAGGCAAATAAAAGCTGTCGGCTGATCAGTTTGTTGACAATGAAAGGGAAATCAAATGCATTCACCAGCTATAAAACTGCTCTCACCATGTTTTTCTGCTCACTTCAAGCAGGGGAAAAAATTAATTTAAAAACTTCCAAGCAGTGGTGACTGCTGCAGTTGGCTCGAGGTAAGATGAACTGCACTGTCCTGGGGCTGTAATATGGCGTGTTGGAGAAATCCTCAACTCCTGAGCTTTCACCCCTTCCCTGGCTGGGCAAGGTGAGGGTAAAGGCAAGAACTGTCCCAAGAGATGTGTTGTGTCATGGAGGAGATGGGGCTGGGAGGGATCTCTGTACTACAGTAATCCCTGCCCTCCTGTAAGGCATCCTTGACTCCCCCAAGGATTCTGCTCCTGAGGGGAAGTTTTATCTATTTGCCATCAGTGAGAAAGAAAGTAACAAGTGGCCAACAACTTCACAGCTCTCTCTGATCAGGATAGGTAAGTTCTGAGAAAGGAACTGCATCTACCAGCTCACATAGCACTTAACCTTAGCAGAAAGGCCAAGAAACAGAGATAAACAGCAGTGTTAATAATTAACAGGTACCTGCTGCGTACAGACAATCCCCAGATCATACGAATACATCAGGATGATGTGTGCAACTTCATCTTTTTTTTTTCCCCACCATTTTCCAACTTGCTGGGTTAGAGCCATTCTTCTATTAACAAGTTTAATATGAGTTAGTTCTGGCTGGTATCTCTGCCTTTCTCTCAGCAGTTCATTAATTACAGGGTGGCTTCTCACTGTGCAGCACATCCTGAATGTACTACTAAAGACTCTTTATCACGCATGTCACTGGCTCTGGGTATCAGCTGGTGCCCTGGGACACAGGTACGAGAATGCCACCTCTGCTGGTTGCACAAACAATCCCTCCTGCAGTGAAGTGCAGGCTGCACACGCCCTTGGATGCTCCTGAAACATCCTGCCTTTACCATTTGTGCACTGGCAGGGACTGTAACTGCAGATCGGTGTGACTGTGCCTTACAGCTCTCCAGTTTCTACAAAGAAAAACACTTTTTTCCCTAGGAACCAGAAATGTAAGGGTCAAGTTTTCAAAGTATTGTTTGGCATTGACTGTGCAGGCTGGAAAAAAAAAATAGCCACTCTCACATCTCTCAGTTTCCAAGAATTTAATTTTTCAAATTTCTAGACACAAATTAATCATGTACTCACTCAGAAAAATCTTTCCACCATCTACCCTACTAAGCCTACATAAAACTGGTGTGAGATATGAAGATGCTCAGAATAAAATCTTCACATAAAACAGCTACTGTCACACAAGCTCTCTCTGACTGTATCCTTCCCTAGAGGAAGATGCTTGCAAAACTCAGCAGCCCATTGAAATGCTGGAAATTGGGTTTTCTTCCAGTTCTGGGTCACAGCACCTGTTACCAATAAAGTTTTTAATCAGAGCTGCTGATTTTATAAAAAACATTTTATATGTGTGCCTTAAGTACATTTGACTTGTGTTTTCAGCTTAAGCCAGCAGAGACTGGCTGCTGCCAGTGGATCCTCTGGCTGCCCATGACCTGGGCTGAGGAAGGAGCGTCCTGCTGTAGAACCATGAGCAGGAAGTGTGAGATGTCATGCCTGGTCCTCCCTCCATGACCATTTGCTCTCAGACGTCCAGTCACTCATGGCAGATGCTACTGTTCACTGTGCCAATGGCTCTTACAGGCCCAAAGTGAGCTCTGGCCTCTGGGCAGGCAGCAGAGACCACAGCTCCCCCAGGAGAGGACAGAAGAGCCCCTTTTGTCCCTCTAGCAAGACCTTTCAGATACTGGTTGTACCCCCAGACCCCCACTCTTGCATCCAGCAGACCTTTGCCCTACAGTGACCCCCACCAAGACAAGAACCTGGTCCTCAGCACTATCTGGTCCTCAGCACTATCTGGTCCTGCATCAGACCCACAGACCGGGGCTCTCCCCACATTCCTGCAGGGCCCCAGACCCAGGGGACGTCCCCCCCGCCACGCCTCAGGGAAGGGGAGCAGAGCAGCCGGGGGGCTGCAATACATTACTTGGCATATGGCGCATGCAGCATAGAATAGACCTGGCTTTGATGTGGAAATCCCTTTCTCCATCCTGCAGTCCCTGATTTACGAGCTGAACGACTTCGTCTGGAGTGAGGTCTCCCCTGCAGGGAAGGAAAGCCATCAGCAAGAGGCCAGACACTTGCCAGG
Organism: Callaeas wilsoni; assembly: GCA_013398955.1. Classification (NCBI taxonomy): domain Eukaryota; kingdom Metazoa; phylum Chordata; class Aves; order Passeriformes; family Callaeidae; genus Callaeas; species Callaeas wilsoni. The sequence continues at coordinate 47,400 of VWPU01008974.1, forward strand.
GAGGCAGGCAGGAGCCACAGGTCCAGCACAGCATCCCCATAGAGGAGAGGCTGCCCCAGGTCCCACTCTCTTTAACGCCCAGAGACGCCCAATGAGACCACCCAGAGCCCGAGAGCACCTTTCACACCCATGCCATGGCCACCAGACACCAGGCACTGAAGCAGGCACAGATGACACTAAGGTTTAGAAATGCCTTGAATAACTGGGTGCCCATCCTGCCTGAGCAGAGGAACCCCCTCTTTGCCAGAGCATCTCATTAGGGCACAAAACTCTCTGCAGCCAGGCAGGGGCAAGCCCAGGGCTCAGCACCCATCACAGCACACTTTGGAGGGGTGCCAGAACCCAGCATGGATTTAATGAGAGGCACATATCACAGAGGGGATGACATGAAAGGAAGGGATCAGATCACCAGCCCCCTCCAACACCACCCACCATCTCTGCCAGCTCAAATTCCCATTTTGTGGTTAGGCAGTTCATATCTGGACATTTCTCTCCCTCTCACAGGGAATGGCTTCAGCCAGAAAGTTGAGCACAGCTGCTCTGCACATGCAGAACTTGGTGCCCAGAGCAAGGGGCATTAAAACACTGCAGCACACAGAGGTATTTAAGATGAAAAACCCTATCGATGGGAGAGAGAGGTGGAAGCATGCTGGCTCCTGCTGCATGGGAGGAGAAAGCAGGTTTGTTACAGCCACCTTTGAATGCACAGTGGCTGATTGGCACGGGCCATGCCTTCTCCATGCCCAACCAGCCACCCAGCAGCTCCCCAGCACAGCAGGATCACTCACTCAGCTTGTCCCCAGGGGATGGGATCCACACCAGAGTTGGCCAGGAGGTGAGGGCTGTACCGGACCTCCACGTAGGCGATTCCTTCCTTTGCTTTTGTTTCCACAAACTCGTAGGCAATTCTCTTCACCGCCTCACGGTCACCCCTGCAGGGATGGCAGTGGGACCTGTCACCCTCAAGGCCCACAGGGGACCTCCAAGGCTGACACAAGGGATCCTGCTGAGGGTTGAGGGGGAAGAAGCAAAAAGCAGCGTACTTACGCAATGGCAGGCATGTAATAATTAAATTTCTCTAGAAACTGGGGAAGTGTCAGTGGTGTGTCATAGCTGACATACTTCATGAGCTCTTCAACAGTATTCCCAGGGAGAGGGATGCCTCTTTTCCTGGAAATGAAGGCACATGTTACTGACAGGGAAGGTTATCACATTTTTAATCAGTCCATTTCATACACCAATTGCACCCAAAGCTGGCAGCATCAACCACCATTTCTTCACAGGAAGGATACAGCACATGCTGTCCTTCCAAAATCTCCTCATGGAGGGAGCCCTGAATCTCAGCAGGGAGGAAGGCGATCCAAAACACAGGAAAAGCACAAACAAACCAAAATACAAGCCCAGGCTGACCCAGCAGGAACACAGCCAGGGCACATTTTAAGCTTAAGAAGGAGTTCATCTAAAGGGGCTCTGGACTATTTCTTGGCACCTCCTAGACCTAGCAGCAGAATTGCCAAAATTCTTCAGAAAAGTTGATTTTCACTTATGCAGGCTTAAAGGACTGAAAAATCAAGGAGATGCTCCAGGGCCTGGGATCACACAAGCAGAAGTGTTGTGGCTCATGGGTTCAGTGCCAGCAGCTCCTGGAGCGAGCTGGTTCCTGAGCCCAGCATCCTGGTGGCACCTTCTGTGACAGGAACACCTCCCACACAGGAACAAATGGCAACAACTGCTCTCACCGAAGGGACGGACATGCTAATGCCCCCATAAACGCTTCCAAAGGGACGAGGCCATCCTTCCCAGGAGCAGCTGGAATACCCAGTGGGTGAAGGTGTTCCCAGTGTGACGACAGCCAGGAGGGAGGGGGCTGCCAGCCAAGGGTGCTGCAGCTTCCTGGGCAGGCTTTGTCACCCCCCCACCCTCTGGTACCCTGCACAAGCCAACACAAATTTGGAATAATAACTAATAATTTGTTTTTAATCCTCTTTCCTGCCACAATGAATTACAGCTGATTGATGGAAGAAGTCTGCTAATAGAGACAAAACACCCCAGACAGCTTTAGGGCTGTGATGCCAGCAACCATCCCAATGAGCCATGCAGGGACACAGCCCGAAGGACCCCGCTCCTGGGTTTGGTAAACATTGCTCCTTCCCCACTCAGCCAGGAAGGAAACCAGCCCCACGCTCGGCCCTCACAGGCAATCTGCACAGATTAAGTTGCTGGCACTCAGCAGGGAACACTCATCGCTGCCAAGGCATCGGTTTTCCTCCCCCCCTTGCCCTTTCCATGGCACTGACACATCAGTCTCTGCTCCAGGAACCGACTTGCACCTTCCTCCACCTGCCTCAGGAAAGTTTCCTACAGCAAAGCCACTTCCCTGCCCTCTTTCATGTGCTTCCTGAAGAAGTGCCTTCATGCAGGCATCAGTGGCAGTGCTTTGGGATGATCCACACTGGAATCACGCCTCTGGATGAAGAGGTCTGGTGGATCATGCCAGTGTGGCTTTTGGAGTTGCTGCTGCCCCATCCAACCCTTCTCGTAGGTGGGATTCTTCTTGAAGCAAAGTGGCCAGAGGGGAACATATTTGTCCTCGCTGCCACCTCGGTGTCCTGCCCAGAGCTCCCTCCAGCCACGGGCAGCACCATGCACACCATCCCACCATAGAAAGGGCACCTCTCCTGGGGACACCCCCAGGCCCCATGAGGGGTCTGTCACAGCACTGAGCCCTTTAGCTGGGCAGGGCAGATGCGAAGACTGACCCAGATCTGACAGAATTGGAGACAAAGTTTCTAAAAACAGCTGAGTTCAGCAGTGCAATGCCCAAGGGGGCTTGTGCATCCCAGCAGCTTGGGGTTCTGTGTACATGGTCAGACACCACCTGGCAAAATTATTTCCAGCTCTTTACCTTTAAAAGTAGACCACAAGCAGCTTTCTGTGCCCAGGGTGAGGTTAGTAAGGCAGTCAGTCCCCTACAGCCTTCTGCACTGCCCCACTGGGGTTTTTTTTGTGTGAGTGCAAGTTTTAGAACCCATGAATAGCACAGCCTTGCTCCAAGGCCTGGCAGCTCAGGGGGATGCCAGGGCTGTTTAAAAATAAGAGGGAACTCAGCACACACTCAGGCAATGAAGGTTTCTGCCCTAAGCAAGGATCCTGGCACAGGATCCCCAGCCAGCCAGTGCCTCCTGGGTTTCAGGGCTCCTACAATTCTCTTAGGGGACTACACTGGCATTTTCTGTTTGCAGGCAGAGGGACCCAGCAGAGCCCCAGGGAGTCAGCATCAACTCTTCTGCTCATCTGGACCTGTATTCCAGCCCTGCAGCCCAGCAGCAGGAACCCTGACTCAGCTCACCACGCCAGCATCCAGCAAAAAATGGGATGGACAGCCCTGACCCACCCTCCTTTCCCTGACTACACAGCAAAAAGTCTGGCTAGGCCCTGCAGAACAAGCCACTCCAGAAAGAATATTTCCCCTTAGGACTGCACTGCCTTGGAATCTGCTGGACTCACAGGATGACAGAACCACTTCCCACCCTCCTCAGAACTGATTTCCTCCCTGGAATACCAGAGCTGTGCCTAAGAGCTGCTTCCCGAAATCCTTATCCTTGCCACCTTCTTGATCTGAGGGTATCAGTGACAGCTGGAAGAAATCATGTTTATTTTGCTTACAAATGTGGAGCCAGGCCCTCGCACGGGTTAATCATTCACCCTATGCCTCCCACACAATATAAACTGAAGGAAGATGCACGTGGGCTCTGTCAAGGAAACCTCCTCTCCCTAAGCCACTGCCAAGGGCTTCCCTGGGTCACTCACACACGAGCGTGCCTCCTTGGCTGCTGACACCAGGCAGACAGCCTGGCATTCCAAGGCACACAGCAGGCAAGGGAACCCAAGCTGGTTTTTCCTCCCAAACTGTGGAAGAGCACCGCCACCAAGACAATGCTCCCAGCCTGCTGTCATTCCACTTGGCTTCGTGACTAGGAATGTGGAAAAAGAAATGAGAATACGGCGCCTCTGCTGCGTCCTGGGTACACTTCAAAGGCAGGCAGCTCTTTATGAGACATCTTTTGGACTTTTCTCATGGTGGCTCCTCTTAGCTTGCCCAGCTCCCAAACCCACGACCGCCTCAGTCACATTCCTGCTCCCTGTGAAGCCCCACTGTCTTTTGGGGTGTGCTCAGTGTCCTCACATTGTGCGGTCAGGTCTGGGCAGAGACAGAGCCAGCACCAGCCAGGTCTGCTGCCTGCAGAAGCTCCTCTGTCAAAGAGCTGAAGAAGCAGAAGGGAAGATGCCTCTGAACTGCAGCTCCCAGAGCTCCCTTCCCCCCACAACTCACTTGCCATAGTACAAGATGGTCTCTGGTCTAATGGCTCCATCCAGGTGGACGTGAAGCTCTACCTGCAATAAGAGAAATGGGTCAGGTACTCTTAGAGCTGCAACAATAGTTCAGAGAGCAGTAACTGGTGCTCACATGGGTATAAACGTAGCCAATAAAGGGATAAAGTCATGACAAGGAGGTACATAAACATACTTTAAATATAATTGTTATAAAGTTTATTTTTCAATATCTAAGTATTGTCTAAATATTTTGTAATAGCTGCTGAAGCTCACACATTTAATGAAACTTTAGAAATTTATTCTGTTTCCAGTGATTCTCAGGAACTGCCCTATCCTTATTTAGAGTTTAGGAAGAGTGAAAAAAGCAAACCCCAAACACCTTCACTTTCCAGCTTGCTTCCTCCTTGAAATCACAGGCAGCCAAACACCAATTAATTTGCTAAGAGTCATTACACAAAAACTTTGACTTCACTTCCAAGAATCAGCTCCTGATGGGTTGTTAATTACTTGGTATTATCAGGGCTTACAGGCTCTCTAATCCTACACAAGGGGTCAGTCCCACAGTACAAAGGTGCTGTAAAAAATAATAACAACCAGTTGCCCCATAGAGCTAACAAGGTTTCAAAATAAAATACCTAAATTTTTACTCATTAAGAATGGGACAGTAACTCAGGTCTTTTCACTCTGAAGCCCTGTTTCCCCATTATTGCTGAAACATTGGATTTTGGAGAAAGAGACCCAGAAAAGCAAAAGCAAGCTTTTTCCATTAGCCAGCTGGGGCTTTTGGAGGAACATGACAAATGTAATTTGGAAGTCGAACTGGGAAGGAAAATATTAGCTGTAAAATGTTTCAGCTAGATATCCATCTTTCCAGAACTGTTTTCTTTTAAGTAACAGAACAGCCTACAAAATACACATTTAATTTTATTGTATTTTTTAATGAAACTGTAGATTAGAAACTTAATACATAAGGTTCTTTTTAGTTATAACATCGTGGACATTTTCCTGCATAGATTATAGCTGCAGGGTGCTAAGGGTAAGAATGGAGAGGGATTCAGAAGAGGACTGGATATTTGCATGGATAACTAAACTACCCAGGGTTACTAATTAAAACCCACAAACCCTCTGGCGTCAGGGTATGTATCAAACAATAACTATGAGGAGCTGGGACAAAACTGAGTAAGTGGTGCCTGCAAGTGTCCAAGAGCAGGTGACGTGAGCTCCTGGCACAGGAGCTGGCAGTGCCCATCTCTGGGGCATGCACGGATGCCCACGAGCTCACTCTCATCCCCCTGCACACCTGCCCTGCAGGCACAGGCACCTGACTCACTGCCAGGGCTTTCACTGGCCACTTCTGCTGCAAAAGGCAGGGCAGGGACAGTGCTGGGGGTCAGGCCATCTCCACATGATGGCCATGAAGCTGCCACTGAAGCACGGGGGAGATGCAAAGTGCAGGTGGGCAGGCTCAGGACAGATTAAAGTGCTGGGGGCAATCAGCTGGCCCAGGAATCATGAATATGCCCACAGACACCACTGTTAGCAGGGTAAAAAGATTTCCCTGCCACTTCTCCTACCCTTGAGATACAATCTGAATCTACAGAGAGGAAGATTTAAAAAGGGCAAAACCTGATCTTTCCCCCCCTCCTTGAGTTACACAATCCTGCTTATGAGGACTGAATGTCCTGCAAGGCAGCAGATAAAATAACAGGCTACAGACATGGTCTGCATTGCCAGATGTGGACGCCTGGCCTGTTTTCCACTCTTGAGCTCCAATTCCTATTTCAAAACCAAGCAAGGTCTCCTCCTTGAGGTATTCAACAGCCCTTATGACTTTCTGATGGAGTTACAGGCTTGAAATTTGCTCACACTGCATTTAAAAACAAAACAACTTGAACCTATTGAGGTCTTCTCCCTCAAACACTTTTCAAGTGTTTCCTGCAAGAACATCTCACCATGACATTTCCATCAATGAGAAAGCAGATTCCGTGGCATCCTTCATCTATGTAAGTCACCATCTGCAGGCGAGATGCTTGTAAAGCAGCAAAGTTCCTCTCCAATATCAGCAACAGGCTCTTTCTCACCCATCAGCCTTTTTTTGGGTCTGGAGACACTTAAACCAAGTGCTAAGAAATCCTTGTGCAGTGCTGTTCAGCCCAAGAAGTTTTGGGTTTCCTCAACATCACTACTTCAGAGCATCGTTTTCTGCAGCTGGGAACTAATCTATGCTATTTAGATGGCCAAAGGACATTCAAGAGAAGATGGAAAGGTGTGCCTACAGGGCTCCAGATAAGGATGCAATCAGGAGAGGCACAACCCAGCCGCTCATCTGCCCCGGGCACCTTGCTCGCAAACCCTGAGGGCTTCCAGGTCCGTGGGAGGCTGCTCACCGCAGATTACATTTCAGCTCTCTTCCTGCGTGTTTGTTTTGGGTAAACAAAGCACAAGTCTTTTCCAGATACAAATGGGTGACACGACCTTGCCTTAAGCCAAGGAAAGTACCCAGATAAGGATGAAAGAGTTTTCTCTGAACTGTGGCTCCAGAGGACAATGCCTGAGCAAGCAGAAATTAGGTGAATGCTGGAGCCCAGTGCCTCTTCCAGAGCTCTCTGCTCCTTAGTACACAGCTCCATGTGCATGTGGACTCCCACTCCAAACACTCCCATTTATTTGTAGAGAAAGCATATGCACACATATTAAATTGGGATCTCAACACCTGGCGAAGGATCTGAACAGCACCATGGGCTGCACAAGCACTGGACAGGAGCCTCCAACCATTCCAGGACCACTGATCATAGAATCACAGAAAGGTCTGGGTTGGAAAGGAACTTAAAGGTCATTTAGTTCCAAACCCGCCTGCCATGGGCAGGGATGCCACCCACTAGACCAGACCGATGACTTCCCTTCTCACAGCCCAGCTGGATGTGGTACCCCCTGTTCTGACAAAGAACAAGAAGGCAGCAGAGCCCTCCAACGCCTTCCTGAGGAAGGAGCTTTGTTCTTCTCCCAGGTACAGGGAGGACCCTCAGGACCAGCTTTGTGCAGGAGCCCTTCAGTCCTCCTGCACCTCCACTGACCTCTCACCAGCACATCAAAAACCCAGCGTGCAACGCAATAAAACTTTTAGTTTCACTCTAGACTTGTTGAAAGCCAGAGGGATGGGTTCAAAGAACTTTCGAAAGGCTGTAAATTGTGCGTCCTCAGCACAGACAGCCCCCAGCAAGGCCATCAGAGCAAACCCAGCGCTTTCCATTTTTATGCAAAAAAAGTTTTAGCTCAACCATGGCACATGACTCATTAGTGCAGACATCAGCGAGTTGGTTCAGATTTCTAAAAAGGAGAAGTTTAAAGGGCTCTGGCTTGACTTCTCTGAAAATATTGTAATGTTTTCTTTGAGACATAATAAGCTTCAAAAATAAATTCAAACACAAAATGAAGGTACTCAAATAAGTATGTTCCATTCCAAGATCAAGTCTGATTATTTTCAATTTACTGAAATTAAGGGGAAAAAGTTAACCAAACACTCAAAGTATTTTCAGCCACAGTCAACCCAACACAATTTCTCTATTATGGTTTGATCAGTGGACCATGGCAGAGCAGTTACCTGCTCAGCTTGCCCATTATATGGCATAAAAGGAGCCATTTGAGCTAAGACACTTGAAGAATTTTCTGTATTAGGCAGTTTTTTTAAATATATACAATGACCAAAGTCAGTCCATCCCTTTTATTGTGAGGTTTCCAGCAGATGTTAATAGATAATCAGGCAGCTGATAAAGTTGCATCCTTTTAAAACCCTTAACAGTGACTTTGTCCAGGATTATTTATCAGCCTCTTAAAAGGTGATAATTTAGGTTTCATTCTATTAATCTCAATGGCTGAAAACCAGGGTAGTTACAGCTGTATTTTGTCAATTATTAGATAAGTGTGGCAAATCACTGCAAAAAACAATGAACTGTGTTCCCCAAAGACTGGTTTTATGGAAGCGTGATGTTAGGAACAAAGTGCTCCTCATCCTAAATTCATCTCAAACGCTCATTTAGAAGCAAGAGATGAGAGCGGCTCAAGAGGGTTGTGAAGTGGAAGTTGCACGGTATTATCCTCAAACCTGAGGACACCACAAATGCACTTGGGAGTTGTATCTGTCACATGCTTTAAGGCGTGAGCTGTTAAAAGAGAAACACGGGAGACTACAAGAGCCACACTGCTCCACTGCAGGAAATATTTGCGCTTTCTAGGCATCTGGACAGTGATTCATGGGTTTGGTGGCTGAGGAGGAGGATGCTTCCATGCTGAGCAGCCTTTAGTACCACCCTCCTGGCACCAGCTACTCAACCTCCACTGACCTCGGTATGAGACTCCTGGTGACATTAATAGGTGATGGTGGCTGTGTGTCATCACAGGTGGTGGTTCCCAAGGGGCGGCAGGGCCATGTGCCCACCAACCCACCACAGACCTCGCACCCACACCTGGCTGCAGCGAGGCACCGCTTCAGAGCAACAAACAGAGTCCTGGCACTTTGTGCAGCACCAAGCCAACCTCTTACTGCCACCACGTTTGACAAGTGGAGCCAGGAAGGTTATCCAAGAGTCTCTGTACCCCAGTTATCGGAGAATTGAGCACACAAGGTATCACTGTGTAAGGCACGGCTTGAGCTCAGCGCAGCCTCAGCAGCACCAGGCTCTGAGCCATGCCAAGCCAGGGGTCAGGCTGTGCACAGGACGTGGATGAGCCAAGTCCAACATCATCCTTGTTGTGCACTCACAGTCCCCACAACAGGCAGGGAGAGTCTGCAGTGCTACAGGGAGTGGGGCAGGACGTCCACCCAAATCCCCTGGGTACAGCCAGCGCAGGCACCTTGGGTGCCACCCGGGTTGGGTCAGCAGCCACACTCCTCTGAGAGGCTGACACACACAGCGCGCCTGGCAGGAACACCTGCCTCATGGCACCTGACGATTATTTTGCAAACCAGCTACACCAGCTGCTGGGAGGGAGTGAGCCTGACCCCAGAAACCCCTGTTCCCATTCTGCTCTCCACAACACAGCTCAAGGCACATGGGAGCTGCAGGAGAAGACAGCCACGTGTCCTGAAGCCCCCAAGCTGGGGCTGGCCTACGAGAAGAGGAGCCAGCAGCGAGCAAGGACACGGTCTCTGCTCTGGTTGTGGAACAGAAAGAGTGATGGCTGACGTCAAAGGAACACCAACCTTTTCTGTTCTTTTATGGCCTGCGATAAGCAGGGTTCAAAGTTGTCCTCCTGCAGCTCCCAGTTCATCACTGCAGTCACTGGGAGTCAGCGAGTTCCTGAAAAACGCAGAGGCAGCCCTGGCCCCACATGCAGCTGGGGCCGAAGCTGCTCCAGTTACCAGAAACATCTCTAAAACACAAAACTGATCGTTCCCAATGGCAGAGGATCCAGAGGAATGAATAGGGTTCATTAACTGACTTCAGGCCCATTTTTTTTCCCCAAGCCTGACTTAGCAGGTTAACAGGACTGAAAAGGACTGCCTGAGTCAGGAAAACCAGTCTCATAATTGCCAATAGCCAGACAACAGAAGCCTGATCTTAGCAGTCAAACCCTGCAGTTTTTCCTAGGTCTTTCTCTTTGGTATCCCCGTCTCTCACACACTGGAAAAATGGAAGAACAAATGAAAGAAGAACTTACGTTGCTTCTCTCGGCTAAAAGTTTAAAATCACTGGGGTGAACCAATAGCCTTTTTTCTTAGTGGAGCTGATGAAGCACCACCATCTCCCAAAACTGAAGTGGACTTAAAAAGGCTTTAACTATTAGAAGCTGCCAACTCTCCTAGATTTCGGTATTAAGGTTTGCCTGCTATTGCCTGGGTCAACTTCCTAGAAAGGGAACCATAGTGATGGAATGAAACATGAATCAGACTCGTGCACACCACCCTTTCCAAGTATGTGAGACTTTCCTGCTGCAAACTCAACTGAGAGATAAACGGTTTGGGAGCGGGAGAGGATGCAAACAGCAGCAAAACCCCCCAATCCTTTCTTGCTTTTGGAGACAATCTTCTTCTACGGAAAAGCCACAAGCAGTTGCCACCATTCACGTTCTCCCAGAGTGAGACCACAACTCTCACATCACTTTCCTTCATCTCCTCTGCCTTGACTCCTACTTTCCCACAAGAACCCAGCCTGGCAGATCTGCTCCTTGTCCAGCACCTTACCCAGACCACAGCCTGAGAGCTGAGCCACCCTGCAGCACAGGCAGTGTTCTTCCATCAGATACAGGACTATTGCTAACCACAGCCGTTTCATCTTCTTCCTCCTCAACTACTTTACAATCTGAATAATAAACACATTACCGTATGATCCTACTAGAGATGTAGTATACAGGGCATGGAAAGAGTGAAAGACTGGAGCGCACTCTGACAGCAGCCACCAAAGTGGTGTCACGGGTATCTGAGGAATAACTGAACTAAATGTGTAAGAGAAAAAACCCAACAACGAAACCACAAAAAAAAACCAACCAAAAGCACCCACAAAACAACAAAATCAACTCCCCAAACAAAATAAAAAACACAAGAGAAAACATTTGTTTTAGCAGACTACGATAGTGGTTGGGATGCAGGGCCCTTCAGAGCTTGCCCCTTCCCCAGCCAGGCCACCTGCGCATCCCCAGCCCGGCGGAGCCGCGTCCCCAGCCGGGCACTGGGATGAGCCTGGACCCGCACCGCTCCGGCGGCGGGATGTGCGGGACGCGGGACACCGGGGACAGCCTCTGCCCGTGCCTGCGGGGAGCACCGGGCCAGGGCAGCGCAGCGCCTGCCGGGGACCGCGGGGTGACAGCGCCCACCGAGCACTGTCCCGGAGCGCACATCCCCAGCGAGCGGCCCGGCCGTGCCCCGGTTCCCAGGCGGCTGCAGCCCCGGGGCGCGGAGAGCAGGTGCGGCCGCTCGGCTCCGGGGCACGACCGGAGCGCGGCACCTCAGCCCCGGGCACGGCACCTCCGCGCCGGGGCGCGCCCCGCTCCCCGCTCCCGTGCACAGCGCCTCGGTCCCGGTGCACGCCCCGCTGCCGGCTCGGCGTCCCCGGCAGCGCTGTCAGCTCACCTTGGGTCCCCCGAAGACTCCCCCAGCCCGCTCCATGCCGCCGCTGCCGCCGCTC
>VWPU01008975.1:0-25994 GCA_013398955.1 Callaeas wilsoni
CCCACTGGTGCCTGGCTGCCAACCAGATGTGGCACCTTTCACCACCACTCTCTGGGCCTGGCGATCAGCCGGTTCTTAACCCAGCAAAGAGTGCACCCGTCCAACCCGTGGGCTGCCAGCTTTTCCAGGAGGATGCTGTGGGAGACAGTGTCAAAGGCCTTGCTGAAGTCCAGATAGACAACATCCACTGCCTTCCCTGCATCCATCAGTCAGGTCACCTGGTCATAAAAGGAGATCAGGTTGGTCAAGCATGACCTACCCCTCCTAAACCCATAGTGGCTGGGTCTGATGCCCTGGACATCCCGTAGGTGCCGTGTGATGGCACTCAAGATGATCTGCTGCATTACCTTGCCAGGCACCGAGGTCAGGCTGACTAGCCTGTAGTTTCCTGGATCCTCCTTCCAGCCTGTCTTGTGGATGGGCATCACATTGGCCAGCTTCCAGTCATCTGGGACCTCTCCAGTGAGCCACGACTGATGGTAAATGATGGAGAGTGGCTTTGCAAGCTCATCTGCCAGCTCCCTCGTCACCCTAGGATGGATCCCATATGGTCCCATAGGTTTGTGAGCATCTAAGTGGCTCAGCAGGTCTCTGACTGCTTCCTCCTGGATAACGGGGGCTATTCTGCTCCCTGACACCATCTACCAGCCCAGAAGACAGCTGTCCTGAGGAAAACCGGAAAACCTATCTTTTTGTTGAAAACTGAGGCAAAGAAAGTGTTCAGTACCTCTGTCTTTTCCTCATCTTCAGTTCCTAAATTCCCTCTCACATCTAATAGAGAATGGACGTTGTCCTTACCCTTCCTTTTGCCATTTATGTATTTATAAAAATATTTTTTATTGTCCTTCACAGATGTTGCCAGTTTGAGTTCTAACAGGGCTTTTGCCTCTCTAATTTTTTTTCTACCCGCCCTAGCAACCCCCTTAAACATTTCCTGAGATATTTGACCCTTTATCTCCTTCCAACGGAGATAAACCCTCTTTTTTTTCTGTAATTCCTTCAAGAGCGCCTTGCCCATACAGGCCGGTCGTTTTCCTTGTTGACTCATCTTTTGGCACATAGGGACAGTCTGTTCCTGTGCCTCCAAGATGGGTGTTTTGAAGCATGTCCTTCCTTCCTGGACTCCTTTGTTTCTAAGAGCTGCTTCCCAAGGAACTCTCTGAATAAGTCTCTTGAGCAGGCCAAAGTCTGCCCTCTGGAAGTTTAGTGTGTAAGTTTTACCGATGCCCCTCCTTGTTTCACCAAATAATGAAAACTATAATTTCATGATCACTGTGCCCCAGGTGGCCTCCAACCACCACATCTCCCACCAGCCCATCTCTGTTTGCAAACAGCAGGCCTAGTACAGTCCCTCCCCTGGTAGGCTCGCTCACCAGCTGTGACAAGAAGTTGTCCTCCACACACACTAAGAACCTCCTAGACTGCCTCTTCTCTGCTGTGTTGAGTTCCCAGCAGATGTCTGGCAGGTTCAAGTCACCTACAAGAACAAAGGCTGGTGACCTTGAAACATCCTCCAGCTGCTTGTAGAATAGGTTATCCAGCTCTTCTTCCTGGTTGGGTGATCTATAACAGACTCCCACCAGGATGTCAGCCTTGTTGGCCTTCCCCCTGATTCTTACCCACAGGCACTCGACTTTATCATCATTAGTTACAATTTCCATGGTATCAAGAGCCTCCCTAATACAAAGAACCACCCCTCCTCCTCTTCTCCCTTTCCTGTCTCTTCTGAAGAGTTTGTAGCCATCCATTGCAGTGCTACAGTCATGTGAGTCATCCCACCAGGTTTCTGTGATGGTGACTACGTCGTAGCTTTGCTGCTGTACCATGGTTTACAGCTCCTCTTGTTTGTTACCCATGCTGTGTGCATTAGTGTACATGCACTTCAACTGGGCTGCTGATTTTACCCCTGGCTCTGGCTAACCACCCTTGGGCTAGTTTCTGGACACTCTAGTTGCATTCCCTTCCCTCTTCCAAACTAGTTTAAAGCCCTCTCAATCAGCCCTGCTAATTCATGGGCTAGAATCCTTTTGCCCTTAACAGACAGATGGAGCCTATCTGGCTCCAGCAGGCCAGGTGTCATGAAAGTTGCCCCATGATCCAAGAACCCAAAATTCTGCTGACAACACCAGCCCTTAAGACACTTGTTGATAATGCAGATTCTCCTGTTCCTTTCATCATTTGTCCCTGCCACTCAAGGGACTGAGCAGAACACCACCTCTGCTCCTGCCCCATCAACCACTTGACCCAGAGCCCTGAAGTCCCTTTTAATTGCCCTGCTGCTCTTCTTTTCAATCTCATCTCTGCCAGCCTGGAGTATTAGCCGTGGGGAATAATCGGAGGGCTGGATCAACCCAGGGCGTCTCCTGGTGACATTCCATACCCAGGCCCCAGGGAGGCAGCAGCCCTCCCTGTGGGATGGGTCTGGTTGACATACAAGGCCCTCTGTTCCCCTCAGAAGGGAGTCACCTACTACCACTACCCTTCTTTTCTTTTTAATGCTAGAGGTGGTGCTCCATCTAGCAGACAAAGTGTGATTGGGAGGCTCCCTGGGCAGATTATTTTCTTCAACGTCATCTGGCTGACCCTCTGTATCGAGGGCCTCATATCTCTTCCGAAGTGGCACATTGGTAAGTGATGGGGAGTCGGGAGGAATTTTTATTACCTCCTTGAGGAGGGACCCTTTTCCACTTCCCTGCATCAGCTAAGTTTCCTCCTTCTGCCTGATGGTAGGAGGCATGGGAGTCCTCTGACTCCTGGTGGGCTTCTCTCAGGGATGGAAGGGTAAAACTCCACCAGTCCATCTCCCTTTCACTTTCCCTAATGCTTGTCAGTCTTTCTACTTCCTTCTTAAGCTTGGCCACCAGAGAGAGGAGATCATTCATCTGCTAGCACCGCTGGCAGGCGTCTTTTGTCCCGGCCCCCGGTACTGCTGAGAGGCCAAACACACTGTACAGGAGGGGTCTGGACAGATGCATCCTTCTTGGAGGGTTCTGTTTGGCTTGGTACGCTTTTACTAGCTATAGCTTTGGAGCATTTAGAGACCATTGCAGAAACTAAACTAAAATAAAATAAAATACAATACAATAAAATAAAATAAAATAAAGTAAAAATGCCACTAGCAGGAGGATGGCTGCAATCCTGCCTGCTTACCCTGCCTGCGTGAACTGCCACGCAAATTGCCGTGCCACACCCCTGTTTGCCCACTCCCTAGAGCCTTCCTTTAATCACACCTCCGATGGCCAGAGGAAGCCCTGCCCTGCACCTGAATGGCCAGCGAGAGCCATTACATAGAAAAAAAAGAAGAAAAGATTTTGATCACACAGCAACAAAAAATTACATTGCTGTTAAAAATCCAGGAGAAAATTATGCATAAATAAATAGAAACATTAAAAGAGAGAGAAAGTAGTTGCATAATGTCTTGTGTTCATGTGCTACAGCAAGTTGTCTCCAGAGGGATGATTCAAATACCAAGTTTGTGACACGCACTGAGGGAGCTCAGTGAAAGCCAAACTGTCCTGTGAAAAATGGGATCCCTAAAATTGCATCTTCTGGAAATGAAGTAGAACCCTATTGTGGGTATTCAAGTACATGCATCTGTGTCACATTTGCCGAAATGGTTTTGTTGTTGTTTTGAGATTTTTTATTTTTAATTTTAAGATTCAATTTCAGAACTGGTTCTAGTTGTAAAGATGAGAAGCACACTGAGAAAATATCTTGCAGAGTAGTAAAAACATATAAATTACACCCCAGTGTGTGCTGGATAGACTGGGCAGGTACTGCTGTGCTATGGACACTGCAGCTTTCCTGACCCTGATGCCATGGAATGGCTTGTGCTCTGCTCTGGGAAGACCACAAAAGCCAATTGATAGAAACGCAAGTCTGGCTCTCCTTCTTTCTCACTTAACAGTGGCCTTCTGGTTTAAAAGACTAACAAAGCATGGTGTTAGAGCAGGGACTCAGAAGAGCTGACTCCATATCTGGCATTGCTCTGCTCTGATCCAGAGCAGATGACAGGTTTTTGCTTCACTATTCCTTCACCTGCAAAGAGAGGCAGAACCCCAGAGGCACAAGAGTTGGGAAATGTTTAAGTTATAGTGCTGCGATGGTGCTGTTATTATTTAAGAAGTACATCTTCTCCTTCCACGGAGGAATGAAATTCAAGACTCTTCAGACGTGCTTTTCTAATGCTGCAAATCGAGGAGACACTCTTGCCCCTGATGGAAACTTAGGAAAATGCTTTGGCTGGTGCCTCCTGGGAGGGTGTTAACATCTGTCTGTGAAGCACGGGCACTGTGTGACCCCTCACAAGACAATCATCTAGTTAGGAACCCTGTTTGTTGGCTGCTGAGACCGATTCTCAGGTGTCTTACATCAGGTACGGCTTTTTACTCACCATGTGAGTACATGTCTTATGAGCATAGTAGTATGGGGTGACAGGAAAGGCAAATAAGACAGCAGAGAATGAGAAATGCTGAGATTTTGGCTTGGCTTTATGGCTGTACCCCTACAATGGAGCTGCATTTTTACAGCAAATATATAGTCAGAAGCACTCAGCAGCGTTTCCAAGTACGTAGTAGCTGGAAACAAGGAGTAAAACCTTTCCATGAGCCAGAAGCCATGGATTTCAGTCAAAAGATTTCTTCCCAAAATGTACAGCCTGCTAGAGAAGATTTCCAGTAGTCATTAAAGGTGCCCTAGAGGTTACCAGAAGTGAATTAAGACTAAGATGAGGTGTTGCATCAGGTGAGATAAAACACAGATTCCCTCTGGTTGAAGCCATGATAAGCCTGTGTCCTAGGAAAATAATTCTACCTTTATCTTGCAGGTGCTTGCTTCAACCAAATAAAAGCTTGGAGAGAGATTTCTTTAAGGTTCTGAAGACACTTAAGAGCAATAACATTTGGGTGATGTGAAATGTTTGATGAAAGTCTCCACTTCATGCTCAAGAAAAGTCTTTGAAGTAAGAATAGCAGGATTTTATTATTCTGGAGGTGTATAATTTAGTGTAAATAGATGTCTCATAGAAGCACAGGGACAGGAGGAGGATGTATATTTGGAAAGTACATTTAATATAATATAATAATGTATTACACTACACAAACAAATCCTCTTTTTAACATGTGCTATAAAAATTGTTCTTTGATGCTTTCTGAAGCAAGAGATCTAATTTAACTCTCTGTCTTTCTTGTTCTGCTAAAGAGAGAGACATCTAACTGCCTCACAGGGAAGTCATTGCTTCTGTCATTAATGAAACAGGATTTGTGATCCTTTCATGTCCAGGAGGAGGTCAGTAGTTTTGATGACCTTTTTTCTTTACTTACATAATAATTTGGTTTTAAAATAGTTGAACATCTCTTGTTGCTGTTTTACCTTGGGTCTTTTGGAGGAGGACAATTAGCTACTGTGAATGCAGAACACATCCAGCTGATGTATCACTGAAACTGGGGAGCTTTTTAAATTTTATTTATCTATACACCCTTAATAGCACCCCGTGCTCCTGCAGACATGAAGGAGAGAAATGCTGCACCTATGAGGGGAGCGTCACCTCAGAAATCAGATTGCAAGTGCTTGGCATGTCAAAGTGGTGATCTTGTGAGGAGTAGGAAAGAAGGGGAGAGTTTCCCCTCCAGCTTCCTCATGCTGTGTCCCTCCTCCTCATGCCCCGTCTTCTCTCTGAGTATGGCCTCTTGCACTCAACACAGCATGGTTTGTCCAAAGGAAGGTGAGACAGAGCAAGACACAAAAAGTGAGGATTTATCTCCTCTTTCCATTAAGACTGCCTGAAAGAGGATGCTGTTTCACTAGTGGTCCTGCAGGAAAATTTCTCTGTAGCAGCTGCTGGTTTTAACAGTGCAAGTCAGTACACTGCTTTGATGAAATCTGCTTCTCTTTTAGTCCCTGTGAAAAAGCTTAGCCCTGACTAGCAGACATCCTCTGGATATAGGCAAGCATAAATTAAGGTCTGTGCCTAATCACAGACTAGGAACCTCAGCAATTCTTTGGTATATTTTCAATTTATAATTGATAGTGCAGTTGTGGTGTGCTGCTTCTGAGACAGTCCAACTTGGAAAAATATGTTTCTCCATATTCCCTGCCTTTCCACCAACTGTGCCTTTAGAGAGGCTCTCTGTGAAGCTCCTTGGGCTCTGGGGCCTTGTCAGGTCTGAAGATGAACACAGTGGCTGAGTCCCCCAAGATTTTTGAGTTGGGATAGGTAGCCCTCCTCGAGAATGGAGATGCTCTGAAATTTGTGAGGTTGTGTTTGTGCCCATGTATCCAAGGGGAATCAGCTGAGGCAGGGATGCTTGCAGCACTCTTTTCATGGAGGACTAACACAATAAGGTTTGTGAAAAACTGAAAATCACAGTTCTGTGATCTACCAGAAGCTTTCATGTAAGATGAGTCTCATGTGCAGACAGAGGAGTGAGGTAACATGCAGCTGGGTATGAGACATAGCAGATGTGTCCCTAATATGCCACTGAAATCAAACACAGTCCTCACCTGTGCATCTCTCACTTTTGCCTTCATGCGCATGTTTTACTTCATGGACTGAAACTAATCTTTTAGTTTCCTTGTGCCTTCCTTTATTTTCTTTCTTATTTTTTTTAGGCTGGTCCTGTGTTGTCTACAGATTTTCTTTATGTTCTGTTATTTTTTTCTGAGCCGTTCAGTCCTTAACACTCTTTCATTCTCTTTCCATCTTTCGTCTCTCTCTCTCTCTCTCTCTCTTTATGCTCCTCTGCTTCCCCTTCACTTTTTCTCATCTGGCTATTCCCATCATGGTATTTTATTATTACAAAATCATCTGCTTCAAAATTAACTGCTATCATCTGCTTCAAAATTAACTGCTTCAAAATCTTTTTCCTCAAAGATCTCTCTGCCCCCTATCATTGTGTTTGACTCAGTCTGTGAGACAGGTCACCTGCAAGTGCCCTTTTCCCCTTCAGTGCAGAGCTGGATTTTGTCCCTTGTAACCCTGCTCAGACGAGAATGCATTCTCAACACTAAATCCAGTCAATTTACTTCCCAGCCAGTCAGTCTCTGCCTGCTTCCTAGCTAAACCAGTTGAACCCTTTTGATGGTTCTCAGTGCAGACCTTCTGTTTCACTGGGAACATGTATGCCCTTCTGTCTCTCTTAATTACTGGATTCATCTAGTCTTTGTTCCCTGTCCTCACATATGACTTTGTGAGCAGTAATTATCTCATACCATTGTTTTAAAATCCCTAGTCAGTTTGTGAGGTACAGCTCCAGACATGCCATGTCTTAAACACCAGCTTTGCCACAAGTATGTAGTGTAAGAGCCCAGCTGCTCTGTATGAGCTCTGGAGGCTGATTTCTCCACGCAGTCACTATCATCTCCTTTCCACCTTGTCCCAGTCTCGCCTTGGCCTTCTCAGAGCTTTGCAGGCTCTCAAGTGTTAATCCCATTTGTGGTTTCACTTCTCCTCATAAGCCCCAAAGGACTCCAAGGTTCAAAGGCAGCCTGGTCTGGGAGCAAGAGACGAACGAAGCAGAGACACTGGGTTTTTTGTGAACCTGTGACAATTTTTTGAGTGGCCTGTAATGGATTTCCTTCCAAGTACTTGTCCGGTCTCCCCCTGAACTGGTTAAAACTACTTCTGTCCTTTGAGTACTCCTTCAAGGAGTTCCACAGCCCTGCAGCAGTGCAGCTGTACTTTATGGAGTCACCTGTCCTAATCCCAAAGCCTGCTTCTCAATAGAAAATGGTCAACTCAACAATCAAAATCTGGTTTGTGAAATCAGGACTGGTTTTCATGGTGTTTTCTTTTTTTATCCTTAGCTACACTGAACTTTACCTGACATTTCCTACAGTCTCGTGAGATGTGTCTGCAATTTGTCACAACCTGCCTGTATTACCTTAAACAATTTTGTATCATGTATGACCTTTTTCTCTCACTGCTCATGCCCTTTTCCATGTTATTTATGGGTATTTTGAACAGAACAGACCTCAGCACAGATCTCTAAAATTTCCTTCTATTGAGTTAAATGACCATTTTGCCTGTGCTGTGTTTCCTGCCATTTAACCATTTCTCTGTGCCAGGACTTCCCCCTTCCCCTAGTTTCTTAGTTTCCCTAGAAGTCTGTGGGGATAGACTTTCGTAGATAACCTTCATCAATACATTTGCTACTTCTTTCAAGAACTTTGAGAGATTGGAAAGGCAGGATTTCCAGAAGCCATGTTGGCTCTTATGAAGTGGATCATATCTATCCAGATCATACCGTTTCAAGGTGTCCACTAGTTTGATCTTTTATTAAAACTTTTATTACTTTGGCTGGTACAGACCTTAGGCTTAAATGCCTCTAGAACCCCAGATCCTCCTAACTCCTCTTTTAACCTTGGTGTCTCTTCTGCTTCCTGACATCCCAAGGTGGGCACTATCTCAGTAATTGAGTCCAGACATCCTTAGGTGGTCTTGAATCTCTTGCTGTTTGCTCCCGGTAGTCTGGCAGGCCCCATCTCTTCTATTTTTGCCATGGTTTCTTCCACGCAGTCCCATTAAATTTGAGACAGAGTCTGGCCAAGTCCTCTCCCAAGAAGGTTCCAGTGTGGAAATCTCCCAGTTTCTGCTACAAGAACCATGGACACCAAGAATTCACCTTGCTTCTCTGCAGTGATCTTGCCCTTCCTGAGTATTGCTTTTCGACCCTGGACTCAGCTGGCCCCAGAGTTAGACTTCTGCCAAACTTGATCCTGGTGTGTTGAAGCAGTGCTTAGAATCAGCTTTGATTCCTTTTATGTCATTGCTCCTTAAAATATTTTATGGCCTAAATATATTTTTACATTCAGCTCACTGAATTTACTATCACCACTTGGATAGAGCTGTTTGAATGACACTTTTGGAAATCAACCAATCTCTTTCACCTGCTGATTCAGTCAAGCAAACTCCTACCCTTTCTCAAGCCTCTCCTGCTGAATACTGTGTATGTTACTCCGAGTGTGGTGTCTGCCATCCAGCGCTCGCCATATTGAAAGAAAGACTTGGGCGCCTAACCTTCTCTTTTCAGTTTCCCCATTTATAGAGTTTCCTTCTTTGCATTTTATCATGGCTGTGAAAGAGTTCTGGGTCTCTTTTGCTCAGGAAGGAACGATGGATCTAAGTGTGTGATGGTGAAAAGACAATGGGGTGTTTCCTTACTGAGATCTTGAGCCAACCCATACATCTTTTCTATCCTGAGGACAGTGCAGGGTGTTGGTGGTAGCATCCCAAAACCTACCTGTGCTTCATGTCCCCATGTGGCAAATAGCAGGGCACACAACAGTGACTGAATTCACCTGATGCAATCACTTTTCTACTCATGCTACCCTTATGACTGCTCTCAGCATTCTGCTGTCAATGCTGCTGTCCCTGCAACACAGGCAGAAATATAGACCCCATTTAAATTATTTCATTTTATGCCTGGAAAATACAGGTTTAGCTGTGCTTAAATATATGAGTGGTTTTCAAAAAGGTTTCTGAGAACAATGTAGCCAGTATTGGCATCCCAGATATTAACCTCTATCTATTTAAATTAAATTTATAGTGTAGTTTCTGGTCTATTTCTGGAACTCTTCTTGCTGAAAGAGCAATCAAGATGCACATTTGCCACCATGTTTCTCTTAGATCAGTAGTGTTCGTCAACATAAAAATATTTCAATTCTGTTTCCTGGTCAGACATGCCTTGAAAATTATATACTTTCAACATAAAGCATAATTGTGTACATGAAACTAGTGTTCATTTTGTTTTATAACATGCTTCTCACAGCCTGTGGTCTCCTGTCATCTTTACCCTCTCCCCTACTCCCTTACAACAGTTTTGAGAAAGAAATAACCTCAGAAGTTTGGAAGTGTAACATTTAACTGCCTGTGCCATTTCTAATGCAGTATCTGCCCATATTTCAGCCAAGATGATCCATCACTTCAGCACAAACGAATGCATTTTCACAGACTTCTTGGGCAGAAGAGCGTCTCAGCCAGCCTGCCTGCCCTAGAGTACGCAGGGTTTGTCTGACAAGACTGAGTCCTGCTGAGCTGGGGGTGTGGGGGACAGGACTGCACAACCCTTTGGAAATCAAAAACAAAAGGAATACTGCACAGGAACTGAAGGAATGAGCATCAAACAATCACCTCCTCTTCCATCATCTCCTCCTGTTGTCACTGTAATCCCCAATACAAGCTGTCTCAAAATGCAGAGAGCCTTTCAGAAGATTATCTGTATCAATGCAGGCTTTGAAGTACGGGCTGCTGGCATCTCATTACAGACAGAGATCAAACCTCGGAGATTAACGTGGTCCTGGGCCTGCTGGACCTCATTCACACATCACAGAAGTGCTAAGCTATCAAAGCGCAGGGCTCTGTCCGTGTGTTACTTTCTCAGCCATAAATCCAGCAGCACGAACCCACTGCCATTTATTTTTTTTTAACAAATAAGTCCTTTCGGCCCATAGGATGTCTTTTTCTTCATGGGGCTAAATATGGTTTGGGAAACTGAAGCAGCCCAAACTGAGAGATAAATTGAAGTAATATCCTTGGGGTATTTGGGCTGGATGTTGACTGTATCTTTTTCCTTTGGGAAAGCAAACAGGAAGCCATTTGAACCGCAGACTTGCCCACTGAGGGCAAATCCAGGGTGTAAAGGGCAATCCTGGTGCCAGCCATTTTCTGCTCTCTTCTGGCACTCACGACCGTGCAGGAACCATGTCAGCTGGAGGAGTCAGGGCCTGCACATGCTGCTTTGAATTAGCTTAGAGACAGCATGTTCCCTCCAGCCCATCCCGCTCCAGGCCACCAGTCCCTTGGGCAGCAGATGTTAAAGTACAGGAGGTGGGTTTGCTTTCACCTCAAAATGTTTTGAAGATGGGAGATGACTACAAAGCCTTTTTAACTCCTGTCCCACAGCTGCATTTAGGACAGGGCTGTGCTAATGAGTTGTGCCAGAGCCTAAAGGCTCAGGTATGCCAGCTCTCCCCACCGCTGCAACAGCAGCTGGGAGCTCACAAAGGCCTTTGACACTGTTTCTGGGCTGGAATTTGCAGATCCTGCTTAGCCTTCTGCTGTCATTACCATGTAGCAAACTCAAAATGGTTATGAAATGCAACATCAGGGTTCAGAGGTAGTTTTATTCATGAAATCTACTTGCATGCTCCCAAGCACTGTGAGAGATGGCTGCCTGTCTGGATGGAATTTTTCTAGCTGGATCCACCTGTGTGCCTTGCTGAAGGACCAGTGAGACGGTTCTGAGAGGATCGTGCAGGGAAGGTTGTTTGACTTTGAGGTTAGGGTCACCCACATGCCTAGCAGGCACATCAATATCATGTGCAAGATGTTCCCACCCAAGGGGTAACACAGATGACCAGGTTTTTCGAATCTAGCCAGAAAAAAAAGGAGAATCAGCTACAACTGCTATGCCAACATAGTCCTGGTTACACAGTCTTGAAGGTAACCAGGAGCTGGTGGAGATACATCAGTATCTCAACAGGATGAGCTAACTCTGCCTTGCACCTCAGCAGTGTCTGGGTGGTCAACAGCCTCCAGTTTGCAGCTGGGTTGTACTTGGCTGACCTGTGTGGTCAAGGTCTGCAAAGCACCCTGCAGACAGGCCTGGTTGGGTGCATTTTTCCCCAGGAACCCTTTCCTTTCATCATCTGAAATTGAGGATGTTCTTTTAAAACACTCATATCATCAACTTAACAGAATTTTGACCAAAGAACCATAGATAGACCAAAAAAAAAATTCTTGAGATGCTCCTGTTTCTCTCTCTCCTTAATACGTGAAAAGAACAATAGTCATCAGTCATCTCCCTGCTTCCCAACTTTAGTTCCAGTTACACCATAATTGCTGGCATCATAACATTAGCTTCTGCTCTTGGAAACAGCCTGTGAAAGGAGGAATGGGAAGCAGAAATACTGGAGACAGCTTAAGTACCTAAAAATGAAGGAACGAGGGGGGAGGGAGGGAAGAAAAGCACAGGGACAAATGTTGTTTGTAGACATTTAAGTATTACTTAATAGCAAATTCTTTTTAGCAATATGGAAAGTTCCTAAAAATATTTTTTTATCCCTTCTACTGTTTGAATTTGTTAACAGAGCAGAGTGACCTCTCTTTTGGCCAGAGGAACCTTGATCAACAGCCTCATATAGTGCTTTGTCCACTGGAGACCACTTCTGTGCAAGACCTGAATGTGCTCCATGCTGTGTAGAAATACCTGTGCTAGTTTTCGATTCAAGGACTCATTTCATGCATCATAACAACAGCCTTGGCTTGGGATACACTCTCCAAAGGTGGAACACTAGGTTTTGGCCACTCCCATCTCTGCTCCATTGCAGAGAAGATCTGCTCAGATCTGAGCCTGACATCAGCCGAGTTCAGAAGAGATATGCTTATTTGGATGGCAACCATCAGGTTTTAAAGTAGAGTTGATTTTAAAGTGGAACAAGAGCAGGAAAACTTTCAAGACATCAATTCCCAGTGCTACTCAATTCCAGGACAGAATAAAACAGGTGAGGCCAGACCCTCTGAGTTTGCGGCTCTCCCAACTCCAGTGTTGCTCTCAGCAATGACAAATATATTCTCAAAAGTCCTAGCAAGGGAAAGCGAAGCCAAGCAGAGTGTACTTCCAGTATGCAATTAGCATAAATATACTTTGTGCTAAACTGCCCAGAATTAGAAACAAAGAGCTTGAGAAGGTTCTAATTGTTTCAAAGGGAATACATGTAATGGAGAGGAAGACAAAGGGGAGCTATGTCCAAGAAGACATGAAACAGAGGCCAAACCAGCAATTGCCTGAATCCAAAACAGTCCTGGAGGCTGTCTCTGAAGACTTGCCAGTGGACTCAGCATTAGAATTTGCCAGGGACTTAGCCTAAACCCTGCCACCAGCCTTGCCACTCATGGCAAATGATACATCTCAGCTGGCACGAGTGAGAATGTGAGAATGGCCACAATTACTGAGTTTATTGCTGGAGTCCAGCAGATGAAAGAAGGAACACCAAGCACATCACTAGAAACACCACATTTAAGATGAATCTTTGTAATTGCAAGATTTCTTAAGAACAAAAATGTTTTCTTGAAGCTTTTATCTCCTAGCTCATGGTCAGCATGGAGATTGGCAGTATGTGACAATATAGTGAAGGCACAGGGAGACCTTCAAACTAAATTGATGAAAAATGACCGCTAACTCTAGCCCTGCTCATTTCTGAGCCTGCCCTCCCAGGGGATTGATAGCATTTGCTCAGATCATCTCTCAGTGGCCAGCAGATGAGACTCAAAACACAAACTCCTCCATCTCCAAACCCCATCCCACCCTGCACTGGGAATGTCTTTGCTTTCTGGCTGCTGTTAGGCAGCACCATGATAACCTAGAGACCCTAGATTTCAAGACTAGAGACCCCAGATCTCAAGACTAGAGACCCCATTGTGGCCAGCGTAAAGCCTGTGCAGGCAGCGATGTGCAGGTAGGGCAGCAGGAGGGGAAAGCTCACACTGCCTTTGATCCCTTCTGCATGTGTCTGCTGGGATTTGATGCTGCACATGCTGCAGGTTTGTCCTCTGGCTCCACCGTGCTGGGTCAGGTCTGTTGTCCTTAGACTTTCAACATGCCCGGAGTATTTGCAGCCAGAATCCTGACAGCTTTCTGTGCCAGGACCTTTTATGTGATGCTGCAGATGAGTCCTTTGTCCCCAGCTCAGACTTGCAGACTCCTCTCAATCTAAAGTTTCAAAATTGTCTCTCAGACCAGCTCACCACTCTCCCCTCCACCAGATAAACAAGGTTTATTTGACTTGGAAAAGAAACAATAATTTTCTTCCTAATTATGAAAGATGTGCTGTACAGAATACCTCTCCTAAGACTGTGCAAAATTGCATTTAGCAACAATGAAGTTACAGTGCTGTGATCTGAGCCTCAGAGGCCATTTGTCTAACCTTCGGTCTGGTTGACAGTTTTCATCACTTCCCTTTGTCACTGAGACTTCCTTTATTTGTCTGTACCTCTTTCTTCTTCATGAGATGCAATCTTTACTATGTAGACATGAAGATAAATATTTAGACACAACTAGAGAAGCTTTCAGATGTTTGCTCAGAAATAAATCTTTCTGTGAGTCCTTGGTTCAAGATGGAAGCAGGAAGTAATTGCCCATTAAATTCCCTTTGGGATGGCAAGAGGAAGAGTTACTTCATATCTGTCGAAGGATGGCTTTGGGTAAATGGGCTTCTAGAAGTAAAATGGATGCTCAAGAGCAGCACTTTTGTGAAATGTTTTGTGAGATTTTGTTTTCTTTCCTAACAGCTTGAGAGACTCTAAAAATGAGAAATATCAAAAAAGGTTGTGTTCATGTGTTAAGACTTTCTTCCAGTGACACACTAAATGCCAAGGGGAATGTATCTCTGTGTCAGAAGTACTGTGTAGATGTAACAGATCAGTAGCTGTAGTGGCTCTGGTTTCCCTTGCCTTTTGGCTTGGGCCAAAATGCACTGAAGTGAAAGGAAAACTTCTACAGTCTCCTTGCAGGCTCTGGACAAGATGAATAAACAGCCACTGTGTCTCCAGCTCAGCCCTTACTACACCTGCCCCAGTTACACCTCAGCTGAGGCAGAGACTGTCCATGGATATGTGCAAGTTTGGCTGGGGAAAATGCAAAGGAATCAAACCTTCTTTCAAGTGGGCTTTGTGCAGTGGCCTTACTTGGCATTTTGAGAGTACACGCAGTTCAGCTGATGGTCAGCAATTGAAGTGTCAGGAATCTGACCTTGTTGCTGTGCTTGTAAATTTTCAGGCTCATCCCATTCTCAAGAGGGATTGAGTCTCCTGTTTCAATGGCGTAACTTGCGTGCTTGGCTTTCCTACATTTCAGTGGGTTTCCATTAGAGATATTTTTCCTATTCAGTTTTCTTTCTAGTGAGGAATAAGCAACTTGAGATGCTTGGAGAACATCTGATTTGATGCTCATTGTCAGTCTAATTTCCAGGCATCAGATGCTCATGCTTCCAGAGTCACCTGGAAATCTTGAAAGTTTTCTTATGAAATGGCCCTAAAAAATGTTGAATTAGAAATTTTACATAAAGGAAAAGTTGCACATACATATCTTCTTGTTGACATTTCCCATCTTCAAACACTGACAGTTCTATTTAGGAAAGAGAACAGCATTTCACTAAGTATTACAATTTCAGTTTCAGTTTGCAGTGGTATATTTTTCTCCAACAAAATACGCGGTATAGCTTCGATCCATGGCTGCAAGTCATTCACTTAGCAACTGAAACAGCAATGCTTCATCCAAGTCTCTTTGTATTTTGATTCTCTGGGAGGGTTCCTCCTACCCACCTCAATGATTGAGACTCATCTCTCTGCTTTGCAGTGGCCAAGAGGCTCAGGAGCCTTCTGAGACCAGCAAGGTGACCTCTGAAGTGCCCCTGTCTGGAGATCAGAACAGCTCATGGCTCCAGCTTAGGAGGATGGGGAGAGGGATGGGGTTTGTTTGGGTCTTTTAAACCCTTTTGCGTTATTTGGCGTGGAGGCACCATGAGGTCACCTCCTCCTGGATTCCTTGTCTGCATGCCAGCACCTGATAGCTGAGGACACCAAAGGTACGGCAACACAGCTTCAGGAAAAACAAAATTCGAAACAGGAGAAGCACATGCCAAACAGTAGCTGCATCTGGATTTTGGGTATCGACTCCACATGTATTTTCCCATTACTACATAATACCCTAAGAAAACATTTTATTCTTCCTCTGCATCCCACGATCTCTTCATGTCTGAAATGTGTCTTGACCATGTTGAGTGAAAAATCTGCTAGATCAGAACTGGTAAGAAGATATTGGTAGTGCAGTGGTTATGTTGCTAATTGGAACCTCCTCCCATGGGATAGCTGTATGAAGACGTTTCACAAAATGCATGCTCCACAAGCCAGGGAATATAAGGCAAAATGTGTAACTTGCGGCACAGTGTGACCAGATCCCAAAGATCTGGCTCTTGCTAGATTTAGCTTATTGAAATCAGGAGGTCTTGGTCATTCCTAGCATCAGTAGCTACCAGACAACAAATTGGATGTCAGGCTGTTCTCAACTTTTCATTCCTTTCTTTTTTTAGTGCTATTTTTTCCTTTGTGCAGATGTTTTTAATACAGCATCCTGAAATGCTTACAGCTGTCAGTGTCTAATGAGCCTCTAACATGCCATTTCATACTATCAGCTTATGTCATTAAAATATACCACTTATATAAAACTGTTATATTTGTATGGTTTGCAGTATTTCTGGAATAATCTAGTTCCTGTCTGTCAGCATTTATTCTCAATCATTTTTACATAAAGGTTTGCATCTTGGGGGAGAGACGTACACAGACACATACATATTTTTTTTGTTAGAGCTCAATAGGAGATGAGCCAACCAGAAGCTCTTCTGGCAGTTACTGCAGTGAAAACATAACTATGACTTGATAAACTAGTTATACATGTTCTTGCACAGGAGTTCTTGGTCCTTGGATCAAAAAAGTGAGGAAAAGGCAATTTGATTCCTCAGAAGAATAAATCTGCTCATAAATATAAAGGCTAGATAAAATGTGTGTGTGCATTTACCATATGTTTTTAAAAAAAACAATTACATGAAAGTGTTTTAGTAAACAAAATATGCCTTTAATTTCTTTTAATGATACTTCTGGATCTGTAAATAAAGACAGTTATAAGAAATAATAAAAAATAAAGGAAAAGCTAGATATTCCAAAGAGCAGCATCTCTGATTTCAGTGCAGCACCAAAGCAGTTTTCTGCACAAAGCACTTGGTCCTCAGCAGAAGCCACTGCTCAGTAGATTCAAAGGACAACCATCACAATGAGACTCCTCAACTGGGTGCATTAAAAGCCTGGGACCAGAGCAGGCTTTGAACAGGTTTGAGAAATATGCCCCTAAATGCTGAGTGGTCCCTCTTCGCTATTAAGTGGTCATGTTTAATGTGGTACTCTTGGCTGAGGAAGAGTTGTATGTGTTCCCAAATGCTCCATTACAATTGTGCTGCTGGTCTGCCCTGCACCCCATTGGGGAGGTGATGTGGCACCCTGGGGCTTGACGGACATGGCTACTTTAAGCCTTTGAAATGCCCTTCTGTTCTCTCCTCAATGACAAGGTACCATCGCACCCTACAGAGCACAGACAGTCTGTGAGTGTTCAGCCCTTCTTGGAGAAAAACTCATTGCTGACACCCCTTCATCAACCTTTTTTTTTTTAACCTCTTTGTGGACCCTGCTGTGGCCTCCTGTGTCTCCCCAAGGCTGTCCCATCCTCCCTGCCTCTTCGAAACCCCAGGTGTCCCAAAGGCAAGGGGCCAGTGGTCTAAGGATGCAATGTGGCCAGGGTAGGACAGCTTTCAGCCAGCCCAAATTATCTGGAGCTCAGCATTACTGCTGGCCTGACCTGGTTTTGAAATATTGCCTAAGGTACTGAAAAATAGCAGATGGGGTTTTGCACATCACTGTGAATCAGAGGAAATACTAAGCAGCATTCCAGCAGCGTGGGAGGATCTCTGACACTGATGCCTGGGCAGAAGCAAACCTCCAGGAGCTGTGGGCAGTTACCCATGGCATCGCCTGGCTGGGAAATGTGCCTAGAGGAAAAGCACCCAGAGAAGTCCTTATCACCGTGATGATATTGCTCTAGAGGAGTAAGACTGAGTCCTGGCCCTGGTGGAGGAGACAGAACTCCTTGCTCTGTCCCGGCCCATCACAAGTGCTGTCCTACACCCAGGCAGCACCATAGGCCTCTTGACCACCAAAAACTTAGTTTGCTATTAGCTCTTGCAACATCCCTGACATCCATGTGAGCTGTCTGACTCAAGTACAAAGGCTGACTGGCACGAAGAGGGGCTTCTTCTATATTTCACAGTGTCTAGCAGGGTGCTGTGCTGGTCTGTGACAAGAGCCATAGGTGTCCCTGGCAAAGTACATTGCAAGCAAGAGTAGACACCACAGCATGGGAGAAAAGCCAGGCAGACATTCAAGTCTCAGCTAAAATAGCGTGTGATGCAGCAGTGTACCACGTCCCCCATGGGAATTCCATGGTGAGATCTATTCTGGAGTAACAATAAGTTGGGTTTGAGCAGGGATGATAGAGACTTTGTGGTAAGGTGTTCCTGCTGAGATGACAGTAGAAAAACAGAATGATGGAGGGTATCAGGCACATAATGCCTGAGCCTCATGTCGGGAAGACCAGCTCACTGGGGTTCAAATATATTGGTAGAAGAGGGCACAGAGCACCACAGAAGTACAGGCACACAGCACACAGCCACAGGTGCACACACTCACAGAGGCCTCATTGTGATGGAAAAACAGGGTGAACCTCAGGCACGATGGGTGCCTCGGGCCAGAGCCATCTCCTTGGGATGTACACAGGGTCTCAAGCAGCAGGGAGGCTGCAGATTACTCCCCTCTGCTCCTGGGCAGGACAGGGAAAGAGCTGAAGGCATGGGGCACTTTGGGTGCCCTGAGTTTTCCGGTGACACTGCAGTGAGTCTGCTCAAGGCCATTTCAGGGAACTGTGTCTACGTGTGGAAGGGGTCATTTATTTTAGGAGACTGGTAGACTGTGCTGAGCAATGTATTTAACCACACAGACTCTCCTTTGATGGTGAGGAGTTGCTCTCAGCCTGTACTGAGCAAAAAGTTTCAGTTTCTGCATCAGGCTTGGAAAAGGGCATGTGTGCCTAAAGGGCTTGTGCACTTTCTACAGCTCTCTTCCCTCTCTCCACAAATCTTGCCTTGCCACCACAGCTCCCACAGTACTCATGTCATACATGGATGGTCACCAGGGATTTACAAGTGACAAGATGTTCTCCAATGGCCCTTGGAATGGGTCAGAGCTGGGATTTGCTTTGTCAAGAACAGCCCCTATTTGAAGGTCTGGATTCCTATGGCTGAGAGAGTACTGGTAGTTCATGGAGGCAGCTAAATTGTGGGCGTGTTTATTGGAATTACAAATAGTTTTATACAGACGGGTTAGCCTGGTCACTGGGAATTTGTATGGGTAATTATGGGCTCATTATTATCTTCCCTGCAGGGAAGACACATGACCTAGTAGTCTGAGGAAAAAGTTGGGCGCCAGGAACTCCTGGACTCTAATCCCAGCTTCGACACTCCCTTCTCTGGCCCCAGGCAAGTGACTTAACTTTGTGCCTTGGTTTCTCTGTCTGTGAAATAGGGATAATATCTCTGAGGATTGTTGTGAGGATTAATTAGATAATGTTCACTTAATGCTTTGAAGATATGAAATGTGAAATCTTATTATGCAGCTTGGAATGCTTTCCAGGCTCTTTTGATTTCTGACCGCACGCTTTCATTAGATCACCTCCTTCCCCGCGGAGGTGGATTCGCTTGGGAGCCACCCCAGCTAATTTGGGAGTTGTTTTTTTCCAATAGCTTGGAGCAGTTCCCAAACACTCTGACTCACACCAGCTTGCTGGAGAAGTTGCCTCTGACACCTGACCCTGGCTAGGGAACGCCTCTGCTCGGTGTGTGCTGGCTTTCCAAAGACAAGTAAGGGAGTGGCTGGAGACAGGATGAATCAGGTTTAACTGTCTCTAATGAAGCCAGGGATGGATTTTGCCCTCTGGCCTTCTCCAAAAGCATCTGCACTGCTGAGATTCCTGGCTGACCAGGGATGCAAGGAGCAGCTCCCTTGACGCTGTCCTGCCAAAGGTGCAGATGCTTTCTGAGCATTTGATTAGACCCTATTTTTGTCTTGATACTTTGAGGCATGGATTTGTGACAGAAGGAATTTTTTTTAAAGGAATGAAATTATCTCTTCAGTCATTCTCTTTACATACAGTCAGCTTCCTGAGAGAGTGATTCCTTGGGGAAATGCAGCTTTCTACAGTCACTGTGCAGGACACAAGAAGGTCAATTTTTCCTGATTAAGAAATAACCGAAGTAGGCCTTGTTCCTCAAGTCTGCTTTTTCGAATCGTTCACTGATCCTACGAGCCATGTCAGTCAGCTCCTCCCGGGATCCTGCCCCTCCCCGCATGGTCCGTGCTGCACACCCTCACTCAGCAGTGCTTCAGCTGGAGCAGTGCGGTGACAAGGACACGGGAGTGCCATGGGTGGCCCATCCAGCTGCTGGGACTGGCGGCCAGAGCCCTGGACACCTTGGGCTGAAACACGAGAGGCTTGGAAACGCCTTGCCTCACCCAGGAGCATCTCGGGCTCCGGCACAAGCATCTCCTCAGCCTTCCAGAGGAAAGGAGTACCTGCGTGTAGCCTCCTCCGGCACAGAGGGTTTGTCACCCGCAGGATTTTGCCTGAAGGTGCTGCGAGGGTTTGATTCGGGCTACACAGAAGCAGGAGCTCCCTCGAGTGGAGCGAACCCCCCACTGCAGCGCGGGGGCGCGGCCGGGGACCCCCGCCCGGGGCCGCGGCTCCGCAGCGCTCGGGCCGCTCAGACAGACAGAACGGTGTTGGGAGGAATAAACAGCACGGAAATAATTGATGAGAAACAGTCACTTTCAGATCCAGCTCTTGCTTCCTTTGAAATCGGGACCTTCCTCCGGGCAGACAAACTGCTCAGGAAACTACTCCCCGTCGCTGAAAAGTGTAGAACAGTCAAAGAAACACAGAACTTTTGTTAGATTTTAAGGTAGCCCCAGTTTACTTGCTCTCTTCTACCTTGAGAGTGAAATTCATGTCCAGAGGGATGTTTTTTTCCGCTCACTGTTTTCACCCTGCAACGTACTGAGAAGTTTTGTGGGGACATAGGTCTCCAAACAGTACTTGGACTGTAAAATTTGTTTGCATATGCCCTCATCACTGATGCCTGGGGAAAGACCAGTTCTTTGCCATACATCTCAACTCTTTATATTACACCAAGTAAGTGAAAGAAACCCAAATAGAAGGGTGGAAAACACCTGGGCAGTAGCTTTCACTCTTCACTCTGTAGCTCATGAGTATGACAGCATGGTCCTGGGGTGTTGGTAGCAGAAGAGGGAAACAGTTTCTCCACTTTGGGGATGCAGATCATTTAACACCTTATCAGTCACAAGCAACACCTCCTAGGCTATACCTAGGAGTTATCAAACAACTAGAACAGATTGTGACATGCTGCCATGGTGTGGCACCCTGCTTGAGTGCTTTGTCACGCTCTGCATCAAACAGATATAAGTTGTGTTCCTGAAAAACACACGGGGAAAGGGGGGAGAACAAGCCAAATACCATCTGGAATCATAGAATCATAGACTACCAGGTTGCAAGGGACCTCAAGATCATCTGGAATAAACTTTCTGGCCAGGTGCTGATGAAAAAAAATTGTGCTGGGCATCGCTGCAGGATGATCAACGAACAGCAAAAAAGGAATCCAGGAATACTTCCAGTCTGCAAAAGCACATGTTAAGGTGAACATGGACCCCCACCACAGGGGCTGTAATTTGATCCTGAGGCTATGGCCAAGGCTCATGGACTTTCCAGTACCTGTCCTTTGACACTGTTCCAGATGCTGATACCCTGTTAGGCACATCCATGCAGACCCGTGCACAGGGTGCTGTAGTCAGCACCCAGGTAGAGGAACGGTATGTCTGTAGAGTGCAAACCTGTTTCTTCAGCTAAGCTTTGATTGTATATGCTATCTGCTAAGTCATTGAAATGTCTTGGAATGAATATATGGAAGAATTATTGTAATTGAATCTAAGTAGTGCTCAAATTAATGTAAATATGATGCATCAGCCTAATAATTAAAGTTGTCAGGTATGGGTTTTATTCAGCGCTTGAATTAGGTTCCTGCTTGAACTTGTTGATTTGCCTTGGAGCTTGCAAGGCTGAGCTCAAAAGGCAAACTGTTGTGAGAATGCTGAAAACAACACAGTGAGGCAAAGGGCTCTTCTCCTCTGCTCTGGGGACCTTTTCTCATACCATCTGCAGCACTCCTCACTGGGGACTTTGCTTTATAGGCAGCAGCCCCTTTGTTTCTTTTACAAAGGCATTTCACAACGTGTATGTGGCAGCTACAGCCCCCAAAGGTCGCCGTTCTCCCAGCCCTCTTCACGATAGGACCCTGGCAGAACTCCATGTCTCAGCCCATCTGACTGTGGGGCCCAGAGCACGGCTGGAGCAGGCTGGCTCTGCCCAGGGCCACTGGGGCACCTCCCCAGTGCTCCCAGCTCCAGCAAACAGTGTTGGTAGAGTTAATTCCCTTGGGAACCGCTGTCTCACCAGTTAGGAGCCACTAGGCTGGGCTCATGTAACCACAAATTTCAGCTGGAATGACCCCTGGAAGCAGCCTGGTTGAACTTGCTCTGCTCTGCCTGGCCTCAGAACACAGTGCCTGAAAAAGCACCCTTTAGGAAACAAAATGATGCATTCCTATGGCTATACCAGTTCAGCATCTGGCTCCAAGTGCTTTAATTTTCAAGGCATGGTTAGGAAAACGAGGCTTAGGTTCAGGTTTCAAAGTTGAGAAAATACACTAAGAATAGTAAAATGGTTCCTTTGGAGAAAAAAAATGCTAAATCAACTGGACCACACCTTCAACACATAAAAGCCCAATTAAGAGAAAAAAAAAGAAAAGCCCTCCACACCCCTTCTCCAGCAAAATTATTCTCATTTTTTCTGAGACATTTGTACTTGCTTTCTGTGTTTAAGTCAGTCATTTGGCCATGAACATAGATGGGGCATGTATTTGTGCACAGATACACCTCAAACATGCACAAATGCACACATGAATGAGGTCCAGCCAAGCTCTTGCTCCTAATATCCCATGCAAAAATTAATTAGGGATGTGAAAAATTGGGAGAGAAGTTATAGCCCCTTCTGTGTAACATGAAGTCCTAAGTGAGTCCATGAGTCGTCCATCTCTAGATGGCACATGATTCTGGTGGTTCGTGGTGACATTCACCAAAAGGTGGAAACTAACAATGGCAAGGTTGCCAAAAATATCATTTTTCTGTGGGAAATTTGCCATTAGCAGCAGGGAAAGTGCAGGGAAACAGACGCATCATCTGATTCCCTGGAACTCATGTGGGTAAGTCTCTCTACCAGTGTCTTACCGGCATATATCAGGAATCCTATTTTAAACATAACTTCTAGCTGGATGAGCTTCAAGCAGATTGAGCACTGCTGGGGAGGCAGT
The DNA here is from genome assembly GCA_013398955.1 of Callaeas wilsoni. Lineage (NCBI taxonomy): Eukaryota > Metazoa > Chordata > Aves > Passeriformes > Callaeidae > Callaeas > Callaeas wilsoni. Next base: position 23,095 of record VWPU01008975.1, read on the forward strand.
AGAATATTTAGGACAAAATCCTGCTGTCAGACCAGCCTGACACAGACAGATGCAGACACAGACAAAATGGAAAATTTGGCCTCTTGGCATGATGAAGAGTTGTGCGTGTGTGTTGTCACTGCAAGGAAAGCCAGCTTGGACAAAGTATCTGCACTGTCTTGCTCTTTGGTGGATTGTGAGACTGTAACTCATCTTCCTCATGGCTAGGGATGAATCCTGAAGAAATTATTAAACAAGACCTGGTGATAAGGATCCTTCCCTATATGAGAACGTTGTCCATGCTGCTACTAACGTTGCTACAGGAGGTGGGATGAGGCTGCCATCCAGCCTAGGAGGGCTGAGGCATGGAGAACAGGGGCAAATGGTCCAGGGCAGAAAGAGCAGGGATGGCAGGGACAGATCATGAGGGCAGTGAGACTGTCCTGGTGGCTTCAGGCTCCTCTGTTTCCTGAGATGACATTATAAGGCTGGTATTTGGCAAGATGTTTGGCAATATGTCCCCTGTAGCTCGTGAAAAGGCTTTGTACAAGGGGACAGTGTAGGCTGCCTTGCGGAGAGGCTGCCTTCCCACAACACCAATTAAGTATAATCTCAGCGACTCAGCTGTCTTTTTCTGGGTCTGGAGCTGTTTAGCCCACTCAGAAGCATTTTATACCCTTGCTGTTGAGACTGGTGGAGCTGAACATAGTCCTTGTTTCTTCTGTCTCACACAGAGTTGACATCACCAAACTTACATTTAGCCAGTCTTATATTTAGCATTTCCTCCTGCAGCATCACCACCCCCTGCTCCTCCAGCATAGTGGCTCCCACCATCTAAACATATTTACAAATGGAAGGGGGAGCACATCTGAGCAACAAAATAGACTAAGCAACATTCCCTTTGTCTCGATGCAGCTAAACAGGGTCAGCATTACTGTGCACTCCTTTCTCCTTCTGAGCAAAAGGAAATAAAACAGAAAGGCCCATCTTTACAAAAGTTAGCACCAACTTTCCTTGGGGGAGTGTCCTTGGAGGTCTGTGCGCTCAGGCTGAGCACTATGGAGGCTGGAAGCAGAGATGTGCTCAGGCTCCCTCCCTTATGTTCTTTTCTTGTTTATTTGCATGGTTTTGTTGTTGTTTGTTTTGTTGTTTGGTTGGTTTTTGGGTTTTTTCCCCTGGTAAACCTTCCTTTATAGTGCTAGCTGTGTGGAGGTGGAGTTGGAAATTGGCCCAGAAGTTTGTTTTTATGATGACTTGATATATATTTACTGCTAACAGCACCTATGGTACACTACAGGTTTTCTACTCTTCGAGAAGGGGCAGACCCAGCCCATAGGAAAAACTCCAAGTTCAAGGAGAAGTGGACCAAAGAGAGAAATAAATGAAGAGTAGCAATTAAAAAAAGCAGACTAACTCTGTGTGTTGTTCTCAGCAGGTGGCACACCGATGCATGGGTGACCTGATCTGTAGGCTGTCCCACCCCAGCACCAGCTGGTCAGCTGCAGGGGTTGTGTGCATCCCTGGGCGAAACAGGAGCTACCCATCCTCTGACCTCAAAGTCTGCATCCTCCCTGTCTGTGGCCCTTTGCCTGTCCAAGACTGGGACATGCAGCATGGCTGCAGAGCAGCAGGCACAGCCCTGGCTCATGTGAGGATATGGCTTCCCTAAGCTTGAGTGACAAGAGCAGCATTAACTAGAGGTAAGTATTAATGTAGGCATGGGCTACAGGCACGACAATACAGCCTATCAGGTCAGGGCATAAAATAATACCACTGGTGAGGAGCAGGGTGCTAAATCCTTGCAGTGGGTACTGTCAAAAACATTCTAGATTGTAGCCAGCCCCTCCTGGTTCGGGCTTGGGTTTGCTTTTGAGCTGGTGGTCTTTTGTTGGGAGAGACCTATCTCTCCTGAAGACAAAGTGCAAAAATACAATCCCACTTCTACTATGCCCATAACACCTGTGTGATTTTATGCTTTCTTTATGGTGCTTGATAGATTGCTCTAATGGTTGTGTTGACACATATTTAATGGTATTCACTTGCAATTTCATTTAATAAAAGTCTTTTCTCACTTTGAACTGCAGCATTTTCTCAAATGTGGCCTATGGTGGTTTGCATTTGCTTTATTATTAATTAAAAGTAAACGCCTTTCTTGAGAACATTTCATTGCCATGCAGATGAAGCCAGCACCTTCAAATGGATTTTTTAACACGTTTTATTTCTTTAAATATGTTACCTCCTAAAGCCTGATGAAGTAAGAATTTGAATAACTATTTTTGAAAGGTAGAATTCACTGATAAAGTTCAGATTCTTATCATCTCAATTTAACTACTTTGGCTTATTTAAATAGGGGGAAAAAAGCAACTTGCAATTCAACAAGAATGACTTCTCCAGAGGTTTTCACTTATGTTGGCTTTGGACTGGGTTCAAACGCTGTGAGGATGCCTTTATCCTGTCAGCACTTCCACACTCTGAGTTCTCATATTGACTTTTCAGCCCATAGGAGCCTGCTGAAGCAGTCCTTGTTGCTGCAGTTGTGTCCAAATACACAGAGCCAGTACTACAGAGTAAGTTCACCTGGGGATGCTCGGGATTACCTGCACGCCTCAGCTGTCTACCCTGTGCTTGGATTTTGATGCCAGGTACTTAAGGAAAGCTCTGATGCCATGCTGTTTCAGAAAAAAAAAAATCACCTCATTGGAATGCTTGGTCTTTGAAGGTCTCTGAAATTCTCTTTTCCCTACAAAAATTCCATGCCATTATGTCTGCATGTGGGATTCAACTACTTCTCTTTCTTGCTCTTATCTTCTAGATGATGGCTGCTGCTCTTGTTGCCATTTTCCCTTCCCTTCCCTTCCCTTCCCTTCCCCTCCCCCCCCCCCCCCCCCCCCCCCCCCCCCCCCCCCCCCCTCTCTCCCCCC
>VWPU01008975.1:26072-54613 GCA_013398955.1 Callaeas wilsoni
TTCCCTTCCCTTCCCTTCCCTTCCCTTCCCTTCCCTTCCCTTCCCTTCCCTTCCCTTCCCTTCCCTATATTGCCTATTTTAATGGACTGGTACTCCTATCCTGATCTACCAAACTGACAACCTGTTCGCATTCATGGGTCCCTGTAAAACCTAATTTCCCTACAATGTCCACAAAAGGAGATGCTAAAAAATCATACATCAAAATTAAAGCTTTAGGTGCTTCCTTCATTTGGATTTTCCACATGTCTGCATTCTCCAGTTTCATCTTTGAACTATCGATGTCCCACTTTTTATGCTTCGGGAAAAGTTGAAAGAATAACTTTTTATGCCTTGGGAAAAGTGGAAAGGAGTAAGTGATTAATAATAAACTTTTAAAAACCATAATTGAACAGTATAGGTCCAATGACAAAAAACCTCTCTCATTTAACTCAGAAGTTCTTGACCAGGAAAGGTGAGGGATACGAGTGAAAGGATGTCTGGAGCTGAGATATAGCAGTGACTTACCAGAACCTTCACTACCAAAAGCCAGCAACCACTTCAGGGGGAAAGGGGAATGTTCTGAAATGGGACCTTCCTGGTGGTGATGCCCAGTGGTTCTGAGTCTGGAGAGACACTCACAAACCCCCAGCACCCCTCCATCCTTCCTGTGCAGTTTCCACTAATGAGCAACAGAGCCTGAAGGCTGATGGAGCCTGGGCATGGCTCCCCAGTTTGACACCAGTTTGCTCCAGGGCAAATGGGAGCAAGGAGCAGAATTGGACTCCCCTCAGCTCACATACCCACCACTGTGGGCTCCTCTCATTTTATGTGCAAGCCACAGGAGCAAAATGCAGGGGTAAAAAAGGAAAGAAAACTTTAAAAGGAAAAGAGAGGACTCCCAGCTTGTCTCAAGGGGATGCCTTATCCTGAAAAAAGCAGATACAGCCACGCTGCTCTCCCAGGCTGGCATGAAGTACCTGTGCTCAGCAGAGCCCAGCTGTGAAGGCCAACAGGAGAGGGTTTGCAGTGCAGTCATGGAGACAGCAGCGCTGCCCAGCCTCTTGTGTGAAACTACACACACTGTGCCCAAAGCCAGCACCTGCAGAGTTCCTGTCTGGCCCAGTTACAACAGCTTTAGTAAAGGAAAGGTCAAGGGTGAAATCTCAACATCTAAAATTCATCTATCTGTAGCCATGTTTAAAGGTGTCCTGTTGGATTGATTAGCTGATACCCGGTTGTCTGAGCAACCACAAATTTCAAAGATTTAGCAGTCAGTAACATGGAAAATCCCTGGTCTTAATTGAAAAATGGGACTGAAACCCTGGGAACACTAAGCATGCTGTCTTGTAGCTTGTCTTTCCTTTCGGAACACAAGGGCTCCCTGTGTACAGGCATGCAGTGGTCACAGACAGGGGAAACAGACAGTGTCTGCTCATCTGCCCACCAAGGACTGCTTTTCCAGGCATTTTTAGCTGCTGTCCACACAGCCTTCGTTGTCTTATTCCCAGGCAGCTTCCAGAGCCAGCAGGCAGCTTGGAGAGGGTGAGGTAAAGCAGTGAGATGGTTCTGCGTGGGAGAGGGGAGAGAAGACAACCTCTCTGCTGCCTGGGTGTTTACAAACATAAAGGCTGGTTTGGAAATCAAAAATAGCTATGGAAACTTTTATTTCAGCTTACACTTAAAAAATCCCTAGCCCTCTGAAGCTCAGGCTTTATTCTCAGTGAAGTTTCTTGCACAGTCATTAAAATGTGGGCTGTTTGTACTCTTGAGCAACAAACCTGCTGTAATTACTTGTGCAAACGGAGTATATGTGAAGCTTGCTTCACTTGGGGGATCTGTGGCTCCCGTCCAGCAGAGAGGAGATGAGCTGCCAACCCTGCATGGTGCAGCAGGGATGTGGGAGAAACACCATGGAATGCTGGAGAAGGGTTGGCAACAGTGAATATTTTTCTATTGGTGAGCTCAGTATATTTCAACCAGCTTCAGGAGCATTGCAGAAAAACCGTGTGGAACAGATCCACCCTGCTATTGTGTTTCTGCAGCCTACATCAGCATCTGATCCATCACTCAGGTTTTGTGCTCAGAAAAATTAGGAACAAACTTGCTGCATAGCACCAACCACTAATTTTAATGACAGCTAACTTAACATGGCATGAAGAAAACGAATTATTTCATTTTCCAAAATCTACTGAGTTGGAATACGTTTTGAGGGAAATCTTACTTGGATATCTTATAGACACTCACCCTCCCAGCATTCTGGGAAAAGTCTTCCCAGTTTCTAAGGATAATGCCACATGTACTCTTTCTCCCATTTCTCCCTGGTTCCACGACAAACATGAATAAGATGCTTTCTTTAGACACTATCTGCAAAATATCCTCCATCTTTGGACATTACATGCAAAACATCATCCTACCAGTCTGACCTGTGCTCTCTTTCTCTGGCCATCACCTGCTAACTCACCCCTATTGCCCTGTCCTGAGTAAAACATGAACACCGTTTTTTGTCTTTCTTTTTGGGAGCGATCTCTGCTCCATTTACATACTCACTTACTTAAGCTTTTTTATGCTTCACTACTTGCACAGGTGATGCCTTATCTGGCTACCTAAAAACAGAGGCCAGACAAAATTGAGGGAATAAAAAGCAGTTATATTTATTGAAGGGCCTTCAGGTACATTTAGGGCAGATGAAGGTCCCTCAGGGGCTACACCCAATAACGGACAAAAGATCATGGGTTTTCATACTTTTATAAGTTTGGTCCATTTGCATATTGGGGGTTAATCTTCCAATTAGAGCTTCAGGTAATGAAGTCGTTTACCTCAAGTTTGATCCCCTCCCAACTCACTTTCGTTTACATTTCTCAGGGCCTGACACAGTGAGGTGTCCTTGATTCCCAGGCCTGGAGAGGAATCGTTGTGTCTGACCAAAATGGGAAAGCAGTAGCTAACACTCTATATGGAGCTTAGAGGTATACACTAGAGAATTACAGGATTACAAATATATGAAAAACATAAAAGCTAAAATCCTAAGGCATCACAGGTCTCCACCCCTTCAGAGTTCATTCTTTCCAGTCTGTTCACAGACCACAGGCTGGAAACAGAGATGGCTGTCTGATGCTTACCTTGAGGGTGATTTCCCCTGCATGTCCAGGGCACTAGGGTTTTTTAACAAGATTTTCCAGAAGAAGACCAAGGACTTGAAGTTTCAGGGTTATATCCCCTTCTGTGTCTTTTCCATTATCACAAATTTTTCCTTGTCTATTAATCTGTAATTAACCCCAACCTACTGAATTCCAAACATTCAAGCTTGAGAAAATACCTGGTCGGATTCAGTATGAAAGGATCATGGTAGTTTCATGACCACTCTGAATATTTAAAGCATCTGGAATCTCGAGTACCTCAGTGCTAAGGGCTTTGGCTTTTATTCTATCAGTTAGTGGAGATTAACTGAGCTGAGTGAGGTTACTTGGATTTCCTCCTCCTTGTGTGACAAGGACTGTCAGATCCCAACAGGTCTTCTTTCCATGAGTAGATGTGACTGGTCGTTACACAGAGAGGCTATTGCTTATAGATCTATGTTGTGGGGTTTTTTTAACTTCACCTTGCAAGAAGTTTGGGAGATGATACTCTCTTTGCTGCAGCCAGCCATGACTTCTAGAGATATATGTGCATTTCCACAAAGACGGTAAATAATCTTTCTGTGGAAGTAATGGTCTCCTCTTCACACATTAACTTATTTAAAATATATTCCTTAGCACCTGTGTAGCCAGCTTACCTTGGCAGAGCTCAGAGTAAGGTCCCAGAGCTAAGACTTTCCTATGCTGGCAAATCTGTCACCTCCTCCTTGGGTACAGAGACGCATTGACTGAGCTGTGGTCACTGCAGAGGGTTACACTGTCCCTCTGTTCCATTGTCACTAGGACTCAAAACAGGTAAAACCAAAACCAAGGATTTTAACTGTATTTCCAAACCTTGAAAAACCTGGAGTTACACAGCAATTTTTGTTGTGGCATCACTGTAATGGGCCACCTGTAAGATCATGTTTCTTAGCAAGAATTGTTTTCATTTCCTTCCAGTCCCAGGCACCTGAGCTAGCCAATGCATTTTAAGATGCACTGAGCAAGACAGATATTCCCATCTCAATTCCCACCAAGATCTGTGGGCTGGACACGGGTTTGCTGGCAGGTGACAGAGACATCTTGGCACCTAGAGAGTGTTTCTGTGCCTTCCCTTTTCATTGCTGCTGCCAGGCACAACCTCTAACTTTGAAAGAAAGATTCAGCCTGGTACACCTCCCTCCTGATTTCTGCTCCCAGAGTTTCATTGTAGGAGGTCTGGAGGTGTCACAGCTCCAGATGTGGCTGCACAGCTTTGGAAAACCATTGCAAAGACCAAGAAACATCCAGATGTACATCCATGTTAAGCAAGGCATCCTAAAATCTGTATCAGAAAATAACTGCAGACTCTATAGTGCCATGCACACTATTTTCTTTTAAAGTTAGGGTAGTAAAGAGTGAGAAAAGAAAAACAAAAAACAAACAAACAAACAAAAAGCCAAAAAGCCAAAAAGCCTGGCTACACAGCAGCATTTATGAAGTGGATTAGCTCAGTCCAGTCCTAAGTCATTGCTATTTCTTTTCTGTAGGATCTTAGAACTGGAATTCTTCACAAGCCCTCCATAATATGCTGTTAATGACTCCTGCAAAGTTCTCTGTAAAATGAGTTAAAAAATGATGCTGGTGCCTCATTGTTCCCATTTTCATGATTTTACAGGCATAGCCTCTCTCAGCAGTGAGGTCTTCTCTGGCTTTTATCATCCAAGATTAGCCTGGTGCTGATGACTCAACAAGATCTGACAAGATCAGAGCACAGGGCAGTATACCTGCAGGTAAAACAAAGGTCACTTTGGAGTAATTTTCTCACAGTCTGGAGCACATAAATGTTCAACTCTTAGATGTCTTTCACTGGCAAGGGGAGACTGGTAGCCCAACAAATACAATTGTGCCTGTTGGAGGTGCACCTGGATCTCCTCCATGGGCTGCTGGTGGTCTGTAGAACACCACCAGCACAAGCCCTGTGTGCAAAGGAGTTAGTGGTTGAGACAATTTAGCAACCAGCTATCAGATATAGGAGAAGCAAGCACAAAACTGAGTCCTTCTTGTAACCCAAAAGGCAGTGAGAAGCCATCCCAGCCGGTTTTAAACTGCAGGGTCCACTGCAACCCACTGTGAGGGGAAAGTTTCCTGTACTGCTGGGAAGAGTGTTGCCCTCCCTGCCTGACTTGTCCCCACCAGAGCTACCCAGGGCTACTGCACTGTGGTTGGATCATGTATATTCCGAGGAGGACTCGGTCTCCATTGTGGACTTCTGTATACGTACAGTCTGACTTTACACTGCTTGTTCCCATTTACATTCCCTCAAAGAATCCACAGCTTCATGTGTTCATCCTTGTGAATGTCCTCTATAGCTAATGTCCAGTTTATTTCAGTCCCTTGGTAAGGCTCTGACACAGGTCAGATCTTCTTATGGTCATCTTTATGTCAAATGTCTCTGCTTATATTGCAGGGAGATTGCATCAGATGACCTTTAAAGGTTCCTTCCAACCCAAACCATTCCAGAAATCTATGACATGATGCAGTCTCATATAATTTTATCTCCCAGCTATTGTATCTGTGTTTGTGCAATGAAAAATGCATTTAAATAACCGTGAAAAAAGGCAAAAATTACCCAGTTACACTCAGCCTAGGTAATGTAAGGCCCTTTTCCTTCCCTTGCTGGGAGCAGTAGAAAGGCAGAGATGTAGCACTCATGTTACCAAGTTCTTTACAGAGCACCTCATTGCCACCCTTTCTACCTCCAGCACGCCTTGCATTTCTTTTAGAGAACAAACTCTTTTGGGTCTGTTTTGAGCTGGTTTGGGCCAGTGTGACAGGGCCAAGCAAACAGCACAAATGCTAGCAAGCATAACGTTTTCTTTCAGGAGTTTTTCTTACAACTTCCTATAAATCTTGGCTATGATTTTCTGACCTCTTCCCTTCCACTGGAGACTTTGTTTGTCAGGCACAGAGGCAGACTGTGAATTTGTAAGACCTATTTTCTTGAGATAAGCCATGTTACCTAGTGCCCAGTCACAGCATGAACAGCAGCACCATAACGACTGGGACCTCTCTGAGCCCCTGGGTGCATGTTTGGGCAGGGCTTCAGAGAGCAATGTTTGCATCATAGGCAGGGGACAGCCCTCAGCAGAAACTCTGGACCCAGTGGTGCTGGAGGGGGAAGCACAACCTTCCTGAAATGGGGGTCAGCCACTGGAAGCATGACAACCAATCTAAGAGTGACCGTAAGGGTAGCAAGGATTATTTTACCCCTTTACTGGGCTCTGCAAAGCCATCAAGCCTGCTGGAGTGGGGCTGTGGGTGTGCTTTTGTGCAGCAGAGCTGTCTGCAGTCTGGCAAAAATTCTGTGGTGGAGTCTTGGAAGAGAGACAAAATAAAGCCAAGCTGCATATTAAGATGGTTGCTGCAGAATGCTTTATCTGCGTCATCTTTCCTACCACTTTCTGTAATGTAGAGAAGTGAGACTTCCTCCTGTGACTGATTTTATTATTATTTACTAGAACATCTCAGGCACTGGCAGTTTGGAGCATCCCATCCCAGGGCTTTAATAGGTGTGCAAGCACTGTGAAGGCTGTCCCTGCTCCAAGCAGCCCATGATATAAAACAGAATAATGAGTAGATAAAGCAAGGAGATTGGGAGGCAGCAAGAGAAACCAGTGGGACAGGTTTGGGAGGCACATCAGCCAGTAATGGCAGCTCACCAGTGTACTTTTAGGAGAGTTGTGCTGGTAGAGACGTGATTTGAGAGAAGTTAGCTTTGGGCTGTTTCTAATGGGGGTTCCTCGCTACCCAGGAGAAAACAAGAACTTGCTGGCAGAAAATGTGCTTGGGCTTTGCTGTGTGTTAGGGGAGTTGGCAGCAGTGGCATCTGAGAGATGAGATGTTCTGAAGGCCTTGGAAGCCAAGACAAGTAGATACAAGCAAATTCCCATGCAGTGCCCTGACTGATAGGTCTTTTTCACTCTGAAGATCCAGGGTGTCTGACTCTGGCAATCTGCAGGGCCATAACATTGACCGCAGTTTCCCCCTCCCCCTCTCCTTTAATTTTCCTTCCTTCCTTTGTGCAAACAAAGAAAATGCACTGGGAATTCTTTTGAAGACAGCATGGTTGGGGTTTGCACTGGAATTTCATAAGGAAGCTTACGAGACATTATAAGATGTCTTTAGAAAAAGACTCTTTGAACCTTTTATCTTAATGTATTTACTTCTAGAATACACAAGCTTTGCATTGAAGAAAAGCACTTTACAGGGAGAAAATTAAATACATAATGACTTGCAGGAGACCAGCAGACTATATCCTGAGAAATTTTACTGTGGGTTAGCACTAGGGAAATTAAACCACTGACATACTCTTGACCTTGATTTTGGCATTTCTGTTCCATGACATAAAACAATTGAGTTAGTAGGAATATTTTATTATTGTCCCCTATAAATAAAGTGGGAGCAGGATGCTGTAGATCAGTATCACTCATAATGTTGTAGTTGGTAGAAAATTCTGTTTCAATATTTCACTTCAGTTATGAGAGCTCATATTGCCTTAGGTGAGTGCGATAAAAAAAATCGCATAATAACAGGTTATTGTGCAATGGACTGTAAAACCATCAGAGACGGGTGTAAGCTTTTTTTTTAAAGCGAAAACCAACTGAATAAAATGCCTGAAGTGATTTCTGTTATTTTTCTGGCTTTCCTCTGATTACTTTCTAGTACATGCTGAAGACATGCTGTTCTGTTAGCAAAGGACTGTTGACTTACATGAAATAAAGAAAATTATTATGTACAATTGGATGGATCTCATTAGTTAGGAAGGCAGGAAACTTCAAATACAATGTATTCTTCTAACAACATACAATGAAAGGAAATAGTGAACACCAAGCTGTGTGTTTCCTTGAGAAGCTGGTTACTGAGAGGGCTGGTGGTGCTTTCCTTAGGCAATGTGACAGCACTAGCATGGTCCTGGTTAAACATTTATTGAAATAATGGAGCTGTGTCTACAAGAGAGGAGATTGCATTAGGTTGGTCTGAGGCACCTTTATCCAAGGTGTATCCAAGGCCACAGAAGTACAGCACGCTTGGCTAAACCTGTTTCACCAAAGCCCAATCAAACTGCAGAGCAGATGCTGGCATTCAGCATTCTTGAGATCTTTTCTGCAGCTCTGAACAGATGAGGACGTTTAGTACTTTTTACAACAGTGTTTTGGAGAGCAAATGGACATGCATGTACTCTGACAGCCAGATAATATAACAAAAGATTCTCTAAAATCTCTGGCTTCAGGGGCCTTTCTGATGGATTCAGGTTTACACATAAAATTAAATTACTTAAAAAGCATATTGCTGTAGAATTGCAGAGCCTACCTTTTGATCACCTATGGATATTTCACCTGCACTTTGCAGCAGTGGCAGTAGTGTTAGAGGATTTCTTTGTCTTTTTATTGTCATGCTATCCCTTTAGCCTAGAGCAAGGTATGATGACTGAAGTTATGGGAAATAGTTGCCAAGGCAGGTCATGGATCAGGTAATCTCCCTTACTTTGTCTTTGTAAGGAGAAATGTGTCCAGAACTACTGGGAAATAAAGGGAGTTCGACAAGGTGATCCCTCCAGAATACCTATCCCAAAAAAAAACTTGTAGTCATGCAGCATTGCCTGAAGTAAATGTAGAAATACAATGGAAAAGAAGTCTACTGGTTTGCAATTGCACAGAATAGTACAATAATAATATGAATTTGCCATGGAATTAATTATGGGTTAAAGTTCTGTGCTAATTTGTGTCTCATAAAATAATGAAAAGAGCACTGAGGCAACAGATCTGTCTCTTCTGAGTCACTACTTCAGCTATTACATATCTGAATATTGTGAATCAGAAATTACATTGGGATTTAAGTCTTTAGCAAAACTGGTGTTCCAGTGTTTCTAGTTGCTATCCTGCCAGACTCACTCTTTTCTGTTGGAACATGTTTTGTGAGGTCTTGCTTTAACATCTGTTCAACCAGTTCCTATGCAAAATCTTGACTTATAAATAAAACATGTAATATATACATATGTGCGTGTGTGTGTAGACCTACATGCGTCCATGTAGATTGTGCTGTTTTGTGATTTCCTAAATGCTTTTAGAGACAGACTACTTTGCTTTGGTGGCAGATGCTGCAGGCAGAAAACTCTATGATGAAAGAGAGGAGTGATTCCTGCAGCTCTGTGTTGCAATCTGTGCAGGCACAATTCCTGCCAGGCTCCTCGAGTGGAAGTAAGGAGTCAGACAGCATACCAACCGAATCCCTATCAACTGATTCGTGCCATAATTTAATCTCTTTTCCTCCCCACTGTTTATGACGCGTTTTATTTTGCTGTCAATGTTTCTCACCTGATGTTCAGATTCGCTCCTGCGGTAGCATCACAGCGCCCAGCCCTGATCCTTGCCGCACGTCTGTCAGCAGCCAAACCAGCTGTGCCACATGGCTTAGAGCTAATGGACAGACCGGCTCCATTATGACTAGCCCCCATGGTGGATGAATGGAGTTGATAGCTCTCGGTGTTAGCTAAAATGCAAAATTCTGTATTTAGTGTATCTCCCACTGGGTGCTTAGTTCTCTGCTCTGAATTGATTTTCCCTGATACCTTCCTCCTTATCTGAACTTTTATAAATGGTTTTCCAGTGCCAGTTTTGCTTTGCTTTCAGTGCATATGCTTGCATTTTCCAGTGGCAAAATCCTCTTTGGACAGACGGTGACTGAAAATCCCCAGTGTCTCCATTTAAAGAGACCGTGAGAGAAAACTAGCCTGTACAGCAAAGTGCTCCCATAAATAGCAGGCTTATTTGGTAAAGGGTGGTTTTGTTAGGCAGGGAAGGGAGAGACATTTCATGGCAATTTTGTATCACTAGATATTTAGGTTCAGAAATATCTTTATCCGCTTTGGGAATGCAAAACTTCCTGTTTTGACTTGCACTCTAAATATATATAATTTTTAAATTACAGGTTTACGTCAAGAGAACAATTTAGTCAAGTATTACTTTCTTTGGAGAATACATCCTTGTTGTTACTCATAAATTAGGGCATGCATTTGGGCATAAAGTATGTACGGATATGTTAATCAAAACCCATGATCCACGTTATGGGTTTTCTGCTGGAAACAGCCCTTTTGGACATGGGGGCAATTGATACAAAGCTGGCAAAATGAATGACAAAGGGGGTCTGATTGGAGGTGAGGGGAGTTACTGGTCAAGAAGGACAAGACGACCTGTTAGAGATGTTGGAGGATCCAGTTCATGCCTTGACGTAGCCTGTCTGCACAGCAGAGCTGAGGTGTCCTGTGATCAGGGTGTGCTTTGCCTTCTGTCCTTCTCTGCTCAGACAAACTGGTAACTTCACAGGGTGCAACAAGGTCAACCAAGGTTCAGCCTTGTTTAGCCACCCCAGCACCTGAAAACTAAAAATTTATCCTTCAGTACTGGGCTGTCTCTGTGCTGAGTCTTGCTCTAAGCCCTGGATTGCAAAGAACCATGTAGAAAGATACCCCATGTTGTGGATGTCCTTGTTAAGGAAACTTTCCTGTGTGGAGACACCCAGCTCAAGCTGTTATTTTGTTATTTAGTTATTGCACCAAGATTAAATTATTATTCTAAGGATTGGGACATCTGAGACTCTACTCTGGAAAACCTGAGGTCGAGCCAGTAGGGAAACCTGGTCTCGCTGTGTGAGTGTGGTGTGTGCCGCTGTGAAGGGGCCTCGATCCCACCTTAGGTGGTGTGAGTGTGACTGCCAGAGTGGCTCCTGGATGGCTGGATAAGGAGGTTTCCTTGGTATTCCGACTAGATGTGTTGCAGATAATACTGTAAGAGGTTTACCCACCAGGGACAGTGCCTTGGGCATGTCTCCAGACTGCATTTCCTTCAAAGGGTAGAACTTTGCTACCTGATCTCTAGACAAGGACAGGGTAGTTCAGGGATGAAGGGCTGCTGGGATTTTGTTCAAGGAGCAGCCTGCTGCAGAAAGAGTGGGAACTGTCTAAGTGAACTAAGCTGTACTCCAGTTCATACCTATGAGAGTTGCAGGAAGGATGCAGGTGGCCCAGACAGTTCTGGTGGTGATTTTTTTCAAAAGTTCAGCAGTCAGGAAGAGATCCAAAACTTTATTCCTAGGTTCTTCTCAGTCAAAAGTTTGACATATTTATTTCATGGGGAGTTTATCTCCAACAGCTCTAATGTATAATCATAAGAAGACTGTCCCTCTAAAAACAATTTTTCACATGTGTTTTCTGGTGGCTGCTGCAATTCTTGAGGTTTATCATGATCCATGAGCAACTTTGTCATAAAATGCAAGCACAGTGTTTGATTGTATTAAAAGAATTATCGTATGTAAAATAGCATGATTACATGCTCTTCTGAATACTGAATAAGGCTTATCTGTATGCAATTCAAAACATCATGCTTGAAAAAATGTGTGTTTTTCTTCCATGTGAATTGCCATAATAAAAGCTGAACTGTCCCAAGGAATATTTGTGGGCATCAGTATCACATCCAGCAGCAAAAGGCCAACGCTAAGACCTTGAACACAACCTCTGCCTTGCTCTGGGGCTGGGAATGGCAGTCAGATTATGTCCCTTTGGAAGGCTAATTCTGCTAGGCTTTGAACTGCTTGGCGCACCTCCTCCCACGGAAGCCAGCGCACAACTTGCATAAATGGCCTGGTTGTGTCTTTCTGCTGCAGCAGCCTTGTGGAAGGAAGATTTGTATATCCTGCTTTCACTTAGGGCATTTTATGAGATAAAAATATGAGAAACAACCATCGCCATTGCCCCGCCCCCCCCAGAGTTGCATTTGATGTAGCACAGGCAGTGATGTGTTTCGGTGTCACATTGGCTGATGTCACACACGTGAGTTTTTGATAGAATCTGTGTGTTCCATATGACAAGCTCAAATGCTCACGTCCACTGTGTAGATGCCTAACTCTCAGCCTTTCCCTAATTTTAGAGTAATCTGCATTACTCTGTGTAGTACATCCTACACAAACCTGCTCCAAGGAATATTTGGTTCCCAGTACAGAGGATAACAACATCTGTTTATGACCACTGTGGTAAAGAGAAATTGCCATAAGAGTTTGGCAATGAGTTTTGAGTTTTCCCCATTAAGCTGATTCAGCAAAGCTAAAATGAAATGGCCTGTCAGAGCATGCCAAAGGGAGCCATTTACTGCTCAGAGAGCTCAGCAAAGTGTCTCCTTGTTTTCCCCAATATCTCAACCCTAAAACAAAATGATAAACAACGCCTCATTATGTTTATGTAAAAGAAATTGAAATTACTATGCACAGCTATCAGTCACTGGCGAGGCCTCAGCCGAGAATGATTTTGGCTAAAGAAACCTTTGCAACGAATGTACCCACCCTCTTGCTCCACAGTGCTGTGAAATCTCTGAACCGGGGTCACTGTATCACTGGTAACACAGGATGTGCTGAGACCCTGCTGAGCCCACCCATGTTGCAGCAGTCTTGGGTCTAGAAGATCCCCCAGCTTCCTCCACTTACTTAATCTTTCTCATATCATTAGATATCCCCTTTGGAGCCAAATTCCAAAAACAGTGCCCATCCTTTTCCTTTTCATATTGGTAATGTTCTTTTGTCCAGCACATACACACATGCACGTATACAGACGCACAAACTGGTTCCAGCTGTTGTAAATTATAGCACAGAAAATGCCTTTTTCTTTAAAAAAAACCAAAGAATGGAGGATCAGCACACAATCCAGATAGTGAGGGAGTAAATGTTTCTCATTAGTGACTAGATCTTTCACATGTTTACCTACATGTTCCTTATCTAGTTCCTTGCTCTGAGTTGACTTGGGTTGGACTGGAACGCTTGCTGGTCATTAAGATCCTTTACCTTCTGTGAGGACAACTTGGTTGGTCTTTTTTGTTTGAAAACTGCACTTTATGAATTCTCATCTTGCCTGGAAAGAACAAAAGAACATTTATGTCCACATCTTTGGCCTGAATCTTGGGTTAGTTCAGTAACATTCATAGGAGCAACAATGCCTTTATTAAAGGCCATCACTGAAGCCTCTCACCAAGTCTCCAAAAGGAAGGCATAAGTGTTGCTAACAGGTTGTCTGAGACTTTTGCTGTCCTAATTATTTTTCCTTGGGACATATTCAGGTTTGTATTAAGATATTTCATATGTGGGACAAATGGTATTTCTTTTCTTTAAGTATGCAAGTTACTCAAGAGGTCAAAGAAATGTCATTCTTAGAGTATCCAAAAAGATTACAGTGCACAGAGAAAACAAATTTATTCTTATCTTGTTGGACTGTTCTGCTCCTGCATGATGGCAAGTTTTCTGATACCATTGATCTGCTTGAAATGTGTTATGGATTTCTGCAACTAATAATAAGCAGATTAAGAGTTGAATAGCAGATGGGGTAGAAGCAGACCTGGTACAGACCTACCAGAGAGGAAAATATGTCATTCACAAAATATGAAATCCATGCCTAATGACAGTTGTTTAAATTTCTCTCCTTATTGGTCCCCAGCCTTCAAACCTGTATTTTGGTCATTGAAGTATCTCATCTGACAGGCTGATTTGTGCTGCTGCTCAGGCAATATAACGAACAGTAAAATAAAGCCAAGTGCTAGGAATATATTAGAACCATTGCCAAAATATGCAGAGAAAAATCTGCTAAAATTAACGAGTGTGTTGTTTTCCTTGAAAACATTATCTGTCCTGAAAATGAAGTTCAAGACAGTCATGTTTAAACCTATAGGCTTGGGCCAATTTCTAATCTTGTTTACACTGATGTAGTTGACATCAGAAGTTGGCTTGCAGTGTGCTTACACTACACCTCAGTGCCATTAGCAGTAACTGCAATAGAACTAAGGGCAATTTTTGAATATGTTCTACTTTACGTAATATATCCATGACGATGTCACTTAGCAAATGAGACATTTCTTTTATCTGTCTGCAGAAAATGTATAGATCAAATTAACCCCCAGCCAGAAAGAAGCTAACAGACCTCACAGCTGAATTTTAAAGTATTCCATTGGCTGCAGTTTTCCTTTGCAAGAAACATTGCTCTGTCTGTAAGTAATTTTTGCTTCAACCACAA
This sequence comes from Callaeas wilsoni, assembly GCA_013398955.1. Classification (NCBI taxonomy): domain Eukaryota; kingdom Metazoa; phylum Chordata; class Aves; order Passeriformes; family Callaeidae; genus Callaeas; species Callaeas wilsoni. The sequence continues at coordinate 40,251 of VWPU01008975.1, forward strand.
AGAATACATTGGTGCACAGAAAATTTCTTTCAGGAATGGCTAGTTAACCTAGCAATTTAAAACTGCTCTGAGTGTGGGAACAGTAAATAACCTTGGTTTCTGCTTTTCTAAGTCTGTTACAGAAAAGCTCCATGATCTGTTAACTCCTTAGTCTGTGTACAACTCTTTTTGTGGAGACAAGACTGAGGGCTTCTAATGTCTTCTGCCAGTGCTGTATTCCAAGCCCGGTATCAAAGACCAGACAGAGAAACAGTGCACTTAGGCAACACATGCAAAAGAGCCCTGGTCTGATTGTGCAAAAACTGTCAAGATTTTTTTGATGATATTTCAAACAAATATTTTGGGACTTAGCAAAAATACATAGTGGCTGAGGTTAAAGACCATATACCCTGGGAAACCAGACCTTTTTCAAATATCACCCCATTTTCTGTACATTTGTTGTTCCTGCCAGCTCACTGTTAGGCATCCAGCAGCATCTCCAGCTGTACTGCAAGTAAGTACAGGGTTCTACAGAGGCAAAAAAATAATTTAGGTCTTTTCTAGCCTTAACAATTCTATGATTCTATGTTCTCCACATTTGCATATATTTAAGTGCTCATGCATATTTATATGTGCCAGGGAGGTTGAGATTGGATATTAGGAAAAACTTCTTCACTGAAAGCACTATCAAGCACTGGCACAGGCTACCCAGGGAAATGGTGGAGTCACCATCCTTGGAGGTATTTAAAAGATCTGTATTCATGGCACTTAGGGACATGGTTTAGTGGTGGACTGGGCAGGGGTGGGTTAACGATTGGACTCAACACTCTCAAGTGTGTTTTCCAAACTCAAATATTCCATGATCCTATGTGTGCTCACTCACTGATGGGCCCAGCACAGAGCAGCGCTGCTGATTCACTGGCAGAGCTTCACCGCGTTCTCACTCACCGGTTTTCACGGTTTGTCTGAGCCAAATGCCAAACATATTTGGCTCTGTTTTGCTGTGAGGTCTGATGAGCTCACAGAAAGGAAAATCCCCTCAAGACATTGCAATAGAAATTAACCAAAAGACTTCCTCTTGGGGAAATGCCCTAGCAGGCATGAATCAAATGTCAACAACATGTAGATTACAGAAAGTCCTTCCAATCCAGTGCCATATATGGATCATAACCAGCAGGATGATCCCAATCTGGATCAAAATCAGCACAGCAAGGAAAAGGGCTTTCTAGAGCTGAATGTGAATGTACATGTTGGCAGATAAGAGTCTTCAGTCTTCACTTTGAGTCTACACATCGTATGTTGTTTGCGGGTTCATTTAATTTCATTTGGGGTTTTTCAGTTCATTTCACACACAAAGTTTTCATGTGGAAATATCGATGCTTTCCCCTGTATCTCTTCAGCCATGAGATGGTCATCCTGTTATCTGCCAGGAATCATCAACCTGACAAATCATAACCTGGTGGTGACTGAACCTGTCAAGTCTCCTATTTGCACGGTGCCAGCACAGCATACGTGGGCATGAAGTCTTTGGCTGCTTGGAAATTTTGGCTAGCAGCAGGTAGCATGAGCTACTGTAAACTCAAGGACAAACACTACTTTCTCTCTGTGCTGGCTATCAAGTCATATGTATGGTCCTGGGTGCAGGGACCCCAAGCCCCAGCTGAGGACTCTGGTAAATACCATTTCATTTGCACAGTTGACTTTCTATATGTCTCTGTGTGGAGCAGAACTTCGTCAGGAGCGCGCTTTAGCAGAACAAACTCACAAAGCCTCTCTAGCCCATCACTAGCCTGCTCACTCCTGCATTTTTTGAAAGTGCACTTCTTTGACCTAACATGCATATTGAGCCACAGATAGTCAGAAGAAGCATGAACACACACACTCACAACGGCTTTTCCTCCTCAGGGGAAGGATGGAAGATGCCGACCAGCATGTGGCAAAGTTTGGTCGCATGACATAGCATAGGCAAGCCCAGCACGTAGGCACTGGAGTGGGGAGGGAGTACAGCAGCCATGAAGAACAGAAACAGTAAAACAGAGCAGCCCTTCTCACACTCCATGGTTTTTGATAGTGACTTGAGGAATGTCCTGTTTGTGACAAGGAGTGAAAGCAATCTGTTGGCTGTACATACAGCCCAGTGCCTTGGGCAAGGCATGTGCGTTACCAATAGAGACCTCGCTGCGTCCCATGAGAATGGCCCAAGCCACAGTCCCACGTGGGCTAAATGGGAGGATCTGGGATGCAGCACCAGGCTCAGCAGCTGAGCAGCATGGGAAAGCTGCTGGGAAAGGGCAGCACTAAAGGCAGGCGGAAACATGGCACAGAAAAGGGCTGGTGGCACCAGTGGGGCATCAGGAGAATGGGTTTTGTGGGAAAATTTTTATGAGGAAATCCAGCAAGTTTGGGAGACAGTATGGTGAATAGAGAAAACAGAAGTAAGACAAAACTTGAGAGTGTAGAACGTAACCTTTTCACGTGCTTGTGGTCTGAGGGAAAGAGAAGAACAACTGTGTGCAGTGGCTGCAGGAGGTGAGGTGTGTAGGCATTATGCAAGCACCAACACCACCAAAATAAGCCACAGCTTTAAAAAATGCGTCTCCTGACTGCAGGAGGTAACGTGGGCGCTGTGTTTAAAAGCTCCACCTGCTGATGTCCCAACAACATCCATGAGGATGGAAGAGAACCTAGAGAAGGTGGAAGTCAGCTCTCCATACCCTACGCAGAAATCCCCTGGATTGAAGGTCTGGAGTTTAGCAGGGTAAACATGCTCCTTTCTCCACCAGGGACAAATAGCACTTTCTCTGCAGAAGGGAGGAGCTCCAGTGCCCTGTAGTCCAGTGTGAGGCCCCAGCTCAGCACACTGCTGTGCACATGCCTGCCACTGGCTCCAGCCATAAACATTGCCCAGCATTTGTCCCCCAGTGTAATTAATATAAGATGTTCATCCAATCACACAAACAGAGAGCACGTATCTACATATAACCCAGTCTGTTATTACATACTTAGCACCAATAGTCAGCTCCTATGGCCATTACCCAGCCCAAAAAGCCTCCAAATCTTCAATGATGCAAAAGTCTTTGGCTATTCCCCTCCTCTGGCCAAATGCCTCTCAGCAACATCTCCAAAAAGTTGTAACTTTGCAATGGAAAACAAGGTCATGATTGTCAAAGCGACACAAGTTTGAAGCTAAGGTGTTTCTTCTGTCTTTCAGTGACGAGCCTGAATTTAAAGCAGCAATGTGCGTCATGCGTTTAACATTAGAAAATCACAGGATTTTTCCAGTATTTTGGAAATCAGTTCATTTGTCCCCTATATTGTTGTTTGTTCTTTGTCTTTGGAGACCCGGATGTCAGATTTAAAATCAAATGCTGCTTTTAATGAATTATTGAATGATGGGATTTGCATTCACACAGAATGAACTGTTAGCCCATGCAATTCAATAAACGAAGGTCCTCTGCAGAATTAGCAATCTTGCTGCTGCAAGTCACAAACACCTCACATTTAGTACAACCATATTTCCCTGGGTATAGCATGGTCTAAATCTAGGGGATGAACACTTTCTTTATAGCAGCAGTGCCTTACATTTATGTTAAAAATTGCACTACCTTGTTATGCCACTTTTGGTAAAATAATTAAGCTTCTACAAAGGTTTCTAGTGTGGAGACACCAGCAAGCCACAACACTGAATTTGTTATGATGTAGTTGGTAGGGATTTTATATGTAGTGTGTCTTTAGTTGTATTGTCTGGCATACTGTGAAAAATACCTGACATTAAATTATCCTCTATTTCTTACAGACTTCATCTCTTCTTGTCCCGCAGAGCATGGTGCACGGCCTGTCATTACAATAATGGGACACTGAAATAAAAAAGACATCTGTCATGGATTTGGCCAGATGGCATATTTCTGTTTTTAAATCCAATTGTGAATTGGGATAAAATTAAATTAATAATTTTGAACAGAAATGGAGATTAAAGAGAGAAGATCAGAAAAGTAAAATCTTTTTGTTCCGATGCTATTAAAATGAAACAGCACTTTTCTTTCAAAAACTCATTTTGAAAGCCAGCAAAATTATTTTTAAAAGGTCTTATCTCATGAAAAGTAAATGAAATGTCTCATATTGGGTCAAATAAAATGTTTGTTTGAACAAAGCTGGGTTGTTTTGTTTTTGAGCATGTAGCTTTTGCAACTATATCAACTATGCAATTATTTAAATTGAAATAATACTACTCTGATCTATAAAACTATAGACCAAGACTAATTTCTTTAATACTCACCCACTTACTTTGGAATACTATCAAAGTATCTAGACTAACATCCAAAAATTTGATCAACATCAGAGCGTAAAATGCAGTTTTATGCACTTTAGCTGAGGCAATGAAAAGGTACTTAAAATTAAGTCCTTCCTTTGAGCAATATTTTATTTTTATTGAATACTTTTTATAAACAGGAAGATAGACAAGAAACAGGAAATGGAAATTGTTGCATCTCATGCACGACTGATTGTTAAACAAATGCATAATTCTGTTTATCATTGTTCAGAGAACTGATGAAAATATTCCTTCAGTGTTTCAAGCAATCTGTACTCCATGGCCAAAATTCAAGTGATGTACCTTGTTAGAGTCAACACAGCGGTAAAAGGTGTGCTGGGATCCCCTGGAGTCCCCTGGGCTGCAGGTTGGTAGAAGACACAGGTCAGTACTGGGCACTAATGCCATGCAGTGGGTGGCAGAATGACCCAAGGAGTGACCACAGGTGGAGATGAAGATGACTCGGAGTACAGGCTGAGGGATGTGCCAAGCTGCTGTCCCATTTGCTGCCACTGATTGCCAGTGACATCTCTTGGGCACCCTCTCCAGCTCCAGCAGGACAGCTTTGTGCTTCATTTCAGTGAGGCACACTTGGCCAAGCTGCCCCTGCTGCCTCTGAGGCACGTGCAGGCTCTGAGTTCTTGCTCCCGGGACAGGTTTCCATGTGGTTCTGGCTCCTGCAGCAGCTCCCAAAAGATCCTGATTGGCTGGAGTGCTGTGCTCCCCCAGATCCTGTGTGTCATCTGATTGCATGATGTGCCCACCCTGTCTTTTTCATCCAACCTGTGGGAGGGGGAAAGGACAGTTTTCAGACCTGCAAGAATCTATGGATAAACAAACAAATAGTGTGGTTGACTATGAAGAGACTTGAAACTGATTTAGGAAGAGCAAAGCAGTAATGGTTGCAGAGAAAAATCTGCCAGTAATCCCTCAGCAGGAGGCACCCTGGATGCTCTTTGGCTTCTGCACCTACTGGTACCTTTTTGTTCAGCCTTTGCCCAATATAAGCACAGCACCATCCTGTTTCCTAAGTCCTGGTACAGTTTTTGAACCCATGCTCTCTGGTTTGATACTTCAGAGATAGGCTGTCCTGGTGCTGAACACGTGGCTGTCACAGCAGGCATTGCCCATATGGCACGACAGCCACTCTAACGTCCCTAAGGGCTCGAAACCTTGTGGCAGCCTGTTTTGGTGTCGAAATCAGGGGACAAAATGTACTACTGTGTACAAGTAATACGAGTTCCAAACACATCTTTGAATCTCAAACATTGTGTTTGTGGTTTTATACCCATTTGCAGTGATACCTCTTCTCAAACTGCTAAGGCTGCTGCAGGTTCTCTAGGACCACATTCTTTATGAATATTTTGGTATTCTCTTGTGAACGGTTGGAGAACCTTCAGCATATTGTTCCCTTGGTGGAGGGTCTCTCTCAAAAGCACTTCATGTCAAGCTACTGCTGAAGGAACACGTTTGGATTGCGTCTCTGATGCCATAGGCTACAGGATAACAATAATTATATGATATATCTTGAAACAGGGAAATACCAAGAAACATTACACATATTGCATTCATCAAATCTGCCTGGTCAAAGCAGACCCCTTAATAGATATATTTAGTACATAAAACAACACTTAAAGATTGTTTTCATTTTAGCTTTTGATTCTCCCTCAAACAGTCAGAAATACCCTGCATGTGCATCAGAAACCTGTGTTAAATTAGGTTTAGCGGGCTCATATTTATTCACTTTGGATCACTAAATCAAGTCGAATTCTAGCCTGTGATGAAAAAAAGTCTCCTTATTAAGCGATAGTTAAACACTGAACAATTTGATCTTTCCATATAATTATGTCAAGCAACTTTGTTTGCAGTAAAAAAGAGACCAGCAGTAAATGCAACCTTTGAGATCACTACAGAAAGCCTCTCTAATTTCAGGAGGTGTTGCTAGCACACATCAAACAAGACATACAGAATTACCAGCTCCTAGAATGATGAGCACCATCTCTCTTCTGTGAAAAATTACATCCAGACTAAGAACTTTGTACAGAAATAGAATGAGTTTGAATTACTAATCACATTTAGGCCTCAGCATTGTAACTAGCCAGCTAATCCTATTACTTACTCTTTTTTTTTCATATATTGCTTTGGAAAAGTGTTAGAGACCAGCATGGTATACTGCCACGACAACCAAACAGAAGTTCCCTGCTGCAAACACACCTCTTTCCATGTGGGAGCTCTTTAGAGAAGGAGAGCCTGGTACAGGTTTTTTAGGTGTAGCATGACTTGGCAGGATGTGATAATCTGCTTGGGCAGGTTGGCTCAAGTCCCTGCCTAAGGCACTCATCATTGTTGTCTGTTGTCAGCCTTTCCCAGAAGAGGATGTCCTTTTCTCTTGATGCAGTCCTTCAGCCTCAGAGGCTTGGATTCATCAACAGAAGCAGTGACTCAAGGGAATCGGAATCAGTCATGAGCAAGCTGATGTTCAGCTTCATCTCCTAACTCCCAGCTATTCCAATGACCTTTAAACAATTCCTCTCCTTTTCTAGAGTCCCTTGCCAGCTCTTATCATGCTAGGTTTAAAATGGGTTATTGATTTTGGCCCTTAATCCTTCTCTGTAATCTGGCCTCTTTAGTATCTCTTCGACAATACAAAAAATCCTAAACATTGTTATTTTAAAAATTTTTCTTTTTCTTAGCAACACTTCTGAGAGTTCAGAAGGTCATTTCTCTTATATCTTTTCTGTCAATTACTGACTTTCATCCTGGCTGATCTTTCTTGTATTTTTAACTTTCCCTTCTGTGGCTCTCTTTTCTCCATGCTCTCCTCTGCCATTTACTGCGGGTGGCTCTTAGGAGGAACCTGGGTTTACCCTCCAGATCACCGGGACATATCAGAGTGCACTTTCACATTCAGCTTCCATGGGCTGGGTTTTATGCAGAAGAGTGCAGGGTACCCAGGTTAAGTGGGAGTCTGGCAAGCTCCAGTGGGTCCCTCTGGCAGCAGGATTGCCAGCCAGAACTCTGCGATGCTCTGCAGTACAAACCTGCTGCAGAATTTATATACAGGCCAGCACGTGACCCTTCAGATGTGATGGCTGAAACTGCAGGATTGGGTGGGGAATGTCCTGCCTTGAGTGTTTGTTTTTATTGCACCTTTCAGTACATGAGTACTAAAAGCCTTTTCTCCTGCCCCTCCCACCCAGCAAAATGCACTGGGTCAAGTTTGGCTAGTCTCCGTGTCCCAGAGAGCTGATGGATCCCAGAGTTGAGCACCCACAAGGCAATAGTGGAAGGAGCCAGTATTCCCAGACTCCAAACCATTTTGTCCAAAGCTGCATTGCTGGGCTGGGAAAGGAACTCCGAGGAGACAAGACTTCATCATGTCAGCTCTGTTCAACGCCCTGTGTGCCAAGGCACCAGTGTCAAGGGTTTAGATTTGCAGCACCTGATCTGCTGGATTTGCAGCTGGAGGCCAGTTTGCTGCCTTAATTTTTTGCAGTGCCTACTCCTTCTTATACACTGCAGAAATTACCACAGCTATGCCCCTAAGAACTGTATGGGTCCCAGGCCTCAGGTCCTCTGTTAACCTGCAGTTTTGGTCCACAGCTGGTTGGATCACCAGTGGGTTCAGCAAAAGGGGCAGAAGCAATTTCCTTCTGAGGCATAAGCACCCCAACCTCTACCTCTAACCTTTGATTTTCCTCATTGTCTGTGCCAGGTGCCACAGGACCTTGTTTTCTGAGTTAGTCTCCTTCAAACTCTCATGAGAAAACAGGGATGTGCAGGAACTCAAGGAAGAGGAGGGTCTGAACTGGGAATCCAGACCAAAAATGTGGGTCAGTAATACCTGGCTAGGTTGTGGAGGACCTACAACTGAGTCACATGAGAGGACAGTCGTGGGATGGCTTTGAGTGATGCTGGTGCAGTGAGTGCAAGAGAGAGGGGCAAGGGCAGCAGTGTTTTTGCAGACTCATGAGAGAGGAATGAGTGCCAACAGACACAAAAGCAGGAACGTGTAGCAATCAAGCTGGGAGAGACTGTAACTTAAATCTTGTGGCAGTAGGGTTGTAGGGAAAGGAACATTAATGTAATTTTTCTAAATCCCAGACTAAGAACCAGATTCCTTCAGAAAGCCTTTGGATTAACTGATAGCACCACACAAAATATGCAGACATAGCTTACATTTTTCTCAGGCTTTAACTACCTTAATACCTCAGATAATAGAAGGATGTCAGAAAAATTTAAACACCCAGAAGCCTTTGGAATTTGAAAAGCTCTTCCAAAACTTAATTAGACCTAGTTATTGAATCTGGAAGATTATTTTACTCTGGGTTCTCATTTTTTAATTTTTTCTTTCACCTGCAGTGCTCCATACTGGAGTTCACACTGTCCTGTGAGAGGCACAGGATCCCCTCCACTGAGCAAGACCACCAAGTCCAACATCTTATCTTTTGCCAAAAGTTTCAAGGAAGGTATGTTCTTCTCCAGGACTGTAGCATATTGGATCAGCAAGGCCAGGCTTAGCTACAGGCCATGGCTGTCAAACCCCAGGCCTGGCTGCTGTGACCTGAAGCTTTCCCACCCAATCAATCAGAATGACAAACATTTAGAAACTAAGTAGTAGAAACAAGTCCCATAAAGATAGTTAACATCCCATGAGATTTTACTCCCAAGTTCATCTCTAGTTCTTTCTGGGGAGAAACAGATCAGAAAACAACAAAAGCAACAGCCACCATTTTGTGACACATGATGCTTTTTCAATTATATCAAAACACGTCAAAAAACTGTTTTTCTTGAGTTATCATATCCTTTTCTTAAGGGAAAGAATAACAAGCAGAATATCTCACACATTTTAATAGTCAGTAGTGAATTGAACATCAGATAACTCTGTATGAAATGATCTTTTCTACATTTTTATGCATAGGATATTCCAAAAAGGGTAGAGGAGTGCTCCTACTAGAAGCAAATAGGACCAAAAGATCATGAAATGAAAATATTTCACAAAGTGAATTTCTGCCTTCTGAACACCTGTAGCCAGAGATTTCTTTCCAAAACCTACGAGATTCAAGAAAACTCAGTGTATCTGTAGGATCATTCATGGAGGACTCCATAGGGAGGGAGCAAGCCATGGCCACAGACCGAACTGCCAACATATCAAGTAGGTATCTCCCTCTTTCTTCTGTCCTATAAGTCCTTATCCTGCCTATGTGCCCTGGAGGACGCCAGGGAGAGGATGCAAGAGGAGCAGATCTGCTGCTCTTGACAAGTCACAGTTTTGACTGCAAGGAAAAGTTAACAGGAAAGTCAACAGAGTGATGGCTTTCAGGAATCCTGTGCTCTGTACAGCAGAGGTTTTTATCAGCAATTTCAAACATTAACTACACCTCCAGACTCCATCACTCACACTGTCTGTCTTGAGACAGCAGGGAAAGGATGGCTGTCCCTCAAGGTGACTGCCTGCTGCCCTCCAGGTTTTCCTGATCCTTGGAGCTGGGGTTGCATTTTTTAAATTATTGATACCTCTCATCATTTCTCCCCCTAGGGATTTCAGAGTCCACTGGCCTGTGAGTTCATCAGTCTCCACCCTTCTGCATATTTAGACCATGCATGTCTTTGTCCTCCTCTCCTGCAGATGTACTATTCTCTGTACCACCCCTCTTTCCTGGCAAATGTGAGAGGCCCACAGAGATGCTTTCCGCAGTCAGGTGAACATCCTGAGCAGCTCATAACCTCACTGCACTTTGGAGTTAGGCTCCTTTTCTCTCTCTCTGTCATTTCTGACGTTACTGCTGTCCCTGCCTTTAGTGGCAATAATCAAATCCTTCAGGCCTTATGTTCTGCAGCCCCGCACAGATCCACCAGCACCTGAGGCAGAGTCAGACTCTGCCCTTGCAGACCCCATCACAGCGCTGGGTCCTGTGTCCAGTCCGGCTCAGGTTACCTCTCTGGAGCAGGTCAGGTCAAGTTGTATGATCCAAGTGCAGAGCATCAGGGACAAGGGCTCTTCAGCTGAGCTCATCACCTTTAGCTCCATTTAGGAAAAGTGGGGAGGGAGAGATGCGCATATGGTGTAATTCAACTAATCTCATTTATGCATCTGCTTTAAGATGGAATGAATTGTGCCCTAGATTCTCTGACTCCAGATACTCAGATTGTGGTGACCACTTCAGATAAAGATGTCTACATGGCTGCCAGAGGAACCGCACCCTGTGAGACAAGTTGCTCTGAAACTGTGTGGTTAACTCAGCAATCTCCTGAGACAGGTCTTTTTCTGGTTTACTATATATGAGCTCAAGGCAGTTTGATAATAAATTGAAATACATTCTTAAATTAAATAAGAATATTCATACAACACATGGCACCAAGTTGAACTGAACTAGTCCATATTCTTATGTAGATAAGGGATGTGATGATAAGCTTGATCTGTTATTATGAACAACTGATTAGACTGAAGTAACCTTTTTGCAATTCGCAAAATAAAGAACTTAAGTTATCAAAGAATTCTCTTTTCTAAGACTGTCACAGTATCTATGTCAGTCTACCCAATGCTCATAATTAACCAAGAATTTCCTCATGTTCTTTTTTGCCTCCTTTTTTTTTTTTAATTTGCTTGCTTGATCTAGAGCAGTTCAGCCTCCTCACATTAGTCACAGTTCAAAACTGGAGCTAAATCTGTTACCTCAGAAATGCTCCGGTCCTCTCCAGGCTGGCACTTCTCTAGCAAGAATGGCAACAAGGAGTAGTCAGTCTGGCTATGAATGTCTATACATAGGGAGTAGCTCAGAGAAAAGTCAAGGACTGAAGGATTTTAGAAAATATTAAATGCTTTCTTTACTCTGTCACAAGAGTGCAGTTACTGGGGGAAAATCAGTTTGATTCAAGGCTTAGAGAAGAGTATACGTTTGTTCTCTGAAACAAATCTATTATCCTCAAAGCTTGCAGAGTCTCCCTTGCTGTGACAGCTCAGGTCAAATTCAAGTGACTTTGCTATAAAATGAGAATGATGCACCAGATGAAAAGTATAAAACAGGTTGATCTTTGTGAACTCCCTGCTTGGTGTATTGAGTTCACAGAGCAGTGCACAGTAGTGAAGGGATCTGAAAAGACTGTGTTCACAGAGTTGCATGGATGTCTTTTCAAAGAGCAGGCTGACAACTCACTAGAACATGAGACTTGTGCTGAAAGATTGAATTCTGAAAGGCATCTTCACCACCTGAGCCAGGCAGGCTGAAGCTGCTCTCCTCATGTCCGCCCCAGGAGCTGTTCTCACCATCCTCTACAAACACTGAACACAATCCCCTGTCCAGTTAAGCATTTTGATGTTTTCTGCTCCTCTGAAAACTCAAAAGCAACAGGGCTGTTTCAGGCCTTCGGACCTGGAGGACAGCAGCAGAAACGTGCAAGTCTGACAGCAGTAGGATGAAAATCTGGACTGCACATTAGAATTTTTATAAAAACAAGCCTCTGGGAAATAATCTTATTATAGGTTACTATAGCCTCATTATCTCACTATATAAGTTTACTCTCTGAGTATCACCTCATTGGTTTCTTGTGTGCTGTGAACCTGTTGTTTCTCTCATGGTCTTTTTGCCTTACACTCCAATTAGAAGCAGTTTGGGCACGCACTATCTTGTGAAGACAATTGTCTGGAGGAACCTGCTCTGCAGTGGGGTCTTGGAACTGCTGCTGTACTACAGGCAGAAAACAGCCGTGCTTGACTTCCTGAGAAGTCCCGGGCTACAGAGGTGCCTGGTCAAGCTGTGAAGTGCTCCTTGCTAAGGCAGTTCACACACAGGGCATGGAGTGGAGTGGCCTTCCATGAAAAATAGGCTCAGTCACAGAGATACAGGCAATAATAAAGATCAAACTAAAATGACATGGCAAAAAGATGTGTGAGAAAAAGCTTGAACCTGAGAAAGAGGGGGCAGACAGCACAGAGACTGCCCCGGTCTCAGTGCTATGGGTGCTGGCCTGTGAGTGACAGAGATGCAAGACAACTCCAACATCAATTTCCATGACTGTAAGTAGAGAGACAAGTAGGAACATCGAACCTTTTTTCCGAGGAGGATCTGACCTACTTTTTAATCTGCAATGTAAAAAAGTGCATGTCTAAGGGGTTAAAAGAAGAAGGGAAGAAGGAACAAAATAGAAGGAGTGAAAGAGATAGTGAGGAACTTAGTGGATGACTGGCTCAGGGTTAAGAGAAGGACAACTTAACCTCCAAGGGTTAAGAGAAGTACAGCTCTCCACCCTATTAAAACTATGCCATCATCACCATACTACTAAAAGATTTTTTTCTTTGAAGACTATGATCTATAAAAATGAGCACAGCACAAGGACAGGTTTTCTTCCTCTTCTTTTATCACTAGAGACCTCAAATAAACTAAGGCAAAGGGCATAGTCCATAACTCAGTCTATATGGTGGTCTCTGCGCCTGGAAAGATCACACACCAGACCCCAAACCAGACTTACAAAGACAGACAATCCTTGAGAGCAAGCAGTCCAGGAGATAGTCTTCCTGGAAAAGTCAATTTTATGCTACCAAGAATGATCATAAATACACTTACTCAATGCAAGGCTAAACGTATCTTAATTTTCCCCAGGTTCTAGATAACAGGATTGGTCTTAATTAAAGGGAAAAGTAGGCTGGGACAAAGAGTATGGAGAGTTGATCTGCATGCAGCCTTCTAGGCAGAGTAGGACTTCCAGTTCACCTGGGGACACAGCAGGGACCTGGCAGTGATGACAGCCCAGACTCCATGCAGGAGAATGGGCATTCCCTTAATAAACATACTCCTCATGCAACGTACTAGGCTCACCCAATGACAGTTCAGGCAAGATATGCCCAATCCGGCACAGGCTAGAGTAAATCCATACAGGCAGGGGGATTCAGTTGGACTTCAAAGGTGTGGGAAACCTTTCCAAGCACCCTCATATTAGAGTTCATTGTGGGAGGAAGAGACATGCTAAAAAAATAATGATGGGCCTTTCCCTTGTGGCTCCTGACTGAGGGGCATGTAGGCTGCAGTAGGTTGTCGACAACTAGCCTGCCAAGAGGGAATGGACATCATCAGTCCTTGAAATGGACGTTTCTTGTGGTCACTAGCCAAGCAAGAAGCTAGAAAAGACCCTCCAGTGTCACTGCTAGGCAATACCAAAGAACAGGTTTCTGTTTGAAATCGTGTTCATAATATAAAGCTATTGAAGAGGCCTTATGGCAGGAAAATCTAAATCTTTCATTAATGAAAAAACAGCAGATGAATAATCGCAATAAAAGTGTCTGTTACCATGGGACAGGGAAATAGGAACACAATGGGCATTTGATGAGCAGCGATTAGTCTGGCTCCACAGACTATTTGGGAAATGGAGAAAAAGAATGGATTGTATTAAATGCCAAATTCAAAAGACACAATTGGGAAGCTTAGGTCAAAGACATTAAGGATGGCTACACCAAAATGAGATGCTGTCTCTGTGGATCTATGGTTGAGGTGAAACTTTTGAGCACAAGTTGTGTCTATGAGCCTATAATTACAGGGTGTCAGGCATCTCAGGGATGTGGAGGGGCTGAGCTCAGGCCATGCATACCTCCCACATGGCACTTTCTGACTTCATGCAAGTCTTCAGCCTTATTGTTGTCTTAATGCATTCCCCAAACCTTGCCGAGATATTCCCAGCTCAGAAATCGCTGTGACACTCCCTGCCCGAGGGGACTCAGTAGCTGATGCAGAGCTAACTTGCCTCATGTTGTGTCGCACAGCAGCGTGGCTGGCTGACTGCTCCACGAGTGACTGGAGCCCTTCTGAGGTCTCCCTGCGTGAAGTGGGACCGCCAGACCTAGTGACCGCCAAGGAAGAAGCAAAAGAGAAAGGAGATGGATGTGACAGTGCCAAGTCACTGGACCACACATGCTGACACAAGTGGGAAAATCTAAGAGAAAACCACGACTATGACGAAGAGACAAATACTGAAGCAAATGCACCTCATTGGAGTGGCAGTTTCTCATCAGCAGAGTGGGCAAACACTGGCTTTAGAGGAAAAGCCATGGTGATACAAGGTGTCTCGGTGTGGACAGGTGTTT
>VWPU01008978.1:5607-27826 GCA_013398955.1 Callaeas wilsoni
CTGAGCTCCCTGGGGGCTGTGCTGGGGACACTGAACTCCTTGGGGACTATGCTGGGGACACTGAGCTCCCTGGGGGCTGTGCTGGGGACACTGAACTCCCTGGGGGCTGTGTTTGGGGTGCCAGGGGCTGCGGCAGGTGAGGGGCTGTGACAAGGGGATGCCATGCTACCCTCTGACACGGTCCCCTCGCCCCCCGCGTGCCGCAGCGTGGAGCACGATTTCCGGCAGCAGGAAGGCCGCTTCCAGCGGGTGCTGAGCCACATCGAGGGCGACACGGGGCCGAGCTCCCCCCCGACGGCGCTGGGGGCGGCGGGGGTGGCGCTGGGGGCGGCGGGGACCACCTCACCGCCCGGGCAGGAGCCGTCGCCGGTGTCGAGGCTGCCGGCAAAGCTAGACGTGAAGAAATCCCGGCGCAAATGCTTCTGGTTCCTGTGAGCGCGGTGCCCGGTGAGCCCGGAGCGCAGGGGCACCGTCCCAGCACTGACCCCCTGCCCACCTCTCCTCCCTCCCTCCCACGGTAGGGTTTGGGTAGCACCAGCTTTTCTATTTTTAACCATTCCGTTGAACGCGGGGAGCTCGGGTGTGGAAACGGCGAGGGGAGCAGCGGCTGTATTTAAGGAGAATTCAATAAATTCCACGGAGACGCTATTTTTGTTACATCCTCTCCCGCCTGTGCACTTCTGTTCTGGAGGAGGATGAGAATGAGGAGGGGGCAGCGGCTGTTTCCCTGGATTTCCCTCTGTTCGGGGTTCCCTGAGGTGCTCCCACCCACCCCAGGCTCAAATCAGTGCCCATCCCTGCACCGCACACTGGGGGCTGCTCACCCATCCCTCCCCTTGCCTCCTGCAGGTTAACTGGGAACACCGAGGATTTCCACTGGCCAGAGACAGTGGAAAATGGGTCCCTGTGGGACTCTGGCCTGGAGAGAGGAAACCTATCCCCAAAACCCCCGGGTGGAAGGGCAGGCTGGGCGTGGGTCTCGGGTGGGGAAGATGCACTGGCTGATGACAGGGAGACAGGAATGAGGAGCTCAAATATCCCAGCCTCTGTGGGGCTGCCACGAAAGGGAAAACTCGGCATCGGGGTCCCAGGATCCCAGAGCAGCTGTGGGTGTCTGAGCACACCCTGAGAACTGCCTGTGGTAGGAGCAGCCACGGCTCTCCCAGCAGGACCAGCAACCTCAGGAAGGGGGACATTGTCCAGCCTCCTCCAAAAGCACTGTCCCCCCCAGGCCACGGCGAGAGGCTACTGCAGACACGGAGGGGAATGGAGGGTGAGCAGGTTTGGCCACAGCTCTCCAGTTGGTGCCTGCACCGCAGGACCCCAAAGCAGGAGATGCACACAGTGTTAAACCCCATCCCGTGTGCCAGGGACCCCCCTGGTACTCGGAGGCTGCAGCCGGGACAGTGGCCCGGGGTCACAATTCCCTTCTTGCCCAGCAGCCACGGGATGGATGGACGGACACTGTCCTGGTGCGGGCACACGAATTTTTGGTCCCCTCAACCCTTCCCAGCAGCTGGAGCTGCTGGGGCAGCCTGGGCTGAGGGTCTGGGACTCCCGACTAAGGGCAGGGGCTGCGGCAGCAGCACGGGAACCATGGGCGGTGCTGAGAGAGCTGCCAGACGGTACCCGCGGAGCCACGAGCGAGAGTGGGGAGTGCGACAGACAAAGGATCCCTCCCTGCTCCCGTGGGCTGCCCTGCACCACCCTCAACCCCCGCCTCGCCTCCACCGCTGCCCGGCGCTTTCGGCTCCGGCTGCACCAAGCCCTGAGTCACAGAGCCTGAGAACGAGGGCGAAAAGCAGGATGGAGCCCAGTGCGACCCCGCATGCATCTCCTGCCTGAGTCACGGCTGAATCACACCCCGGTGCTGAGATCGCGGCACGGCCCCGGCGGCAGAGCTGCCGCTCCGGCTGCCCACGGCTCCCCAGGCACGGCACACGGCGTGGCGCGGTACAGCACCGCAATTCCCTGCTCCGGGCTTCCAGAACACAGACCAGCACAGCTCCTCGCCCATCCCATGACACAGTGCAGCTCCCGGGTCTGCCATCACGTCCCCAGAGAAGCCCCCGAGCCCCGGCTGGCCTCAGCTCTGTCCCCTCCCATCGCTGCTCCGTGCGGAGCTCAGACTTCCTTCCCGTGTGTCCAGCGTGCTCCTCGCACATGTTCTTGGCACGTAAAACCGTGACGGTCCACTGGGTCCGGTTGCTTGTTTTCCAGATCATGCAGCCCAAACCCTTCATTGCTTCCAAAACAGCTTTTCCTGCACCTCTGCCCCCTGCCCACTCCCCTCTACTCCCTCTGCTCCAGCTCTGCTGCCAGCACAGCTCCTGCTTTCCCACTGGGCACATCCCTGGTGTCCATCCCCATCCTAATAGGTACCAGCAGCAGGGCCAGCGAGGAGCAGAGCCAGTCACACACCCCCAGACCCCCAAAGCAGTGACACCTCGTGCCTCTCCCGCGTGGCCCGAAGGGAAGCGGCGCAGCCACAGCGCAGCGGGACTCACCCTCAGCGGGTTCTCCCGGTCCAGGACGATCACCCTGCGGTTGACCGTGTGGAGCAGCTGCTCCAGGATCACCTGGATGTGCTTCTTCACCTGTGCCTGCGAGGTAAGAGGTGCCAGGACACATCCCAGCTGTGGGATACGTCCCAGCATGGTGTGGCACACCATGGCTCATTCAAGGGCTGGTGGCGTTGGGGTGGTGAGATGGAAGTGGAGCCTGATCCAGAGCTGGAGTCAGAGCAAGGCAACGTGCTCCAGCATAAATATGGGATTTGGGATCTCTGTACAGCTCAGCCCTGCACATCTCCCTGGCAAAGTGGCCACCTGGCTGGGGACAATGGGGACAGCTGAGGATGGCTGAGGATGATGGCTGAAGATGATGGGGATGGCTGCACTGGCACTGGGCAGGCAAAGGTGGGTTCAACTCACATGGGGTTGAAGCAAGAGCGGAATCCACCCCCAAGAGCATCCCACTGCCCTCTCCATAAAGGCTACTTCAGGTTTAAAAGTTAAGCCCAAAATGAGACATTTCACCACAATTTCTGAGCTTTCCATCCCGTTCCTGGGCTTGCCAGTGCTGTGAGGATTAAAGAGCCATCTCACCCTCCCAGGACACAGTGTCCAACTCAGCTCCCACAGCACCAGTCACTGCACGGCAGGTGTAACACCTGAACCTCCCAAGAGCCCCCAAAAGGGACCCCAGAGCAGCCAGGAAGGGCAGGAACAGAGAAAGGCTCCTGAAAAGCCAGAGCACAAAGCTCTGTGCATTCCCAAAACTTTGTGTTGCTGCAGGGACACTCACCAGCTCCATGTCCCCACGGTCCTTGTGCCGCGCTCGCAGCTTCTCCGCACTCTGCAATCACCAGAAACAGGGCTGAGACCCCCGGGAATGGCCCCAGCCCACCCCAGACAGGCCACATTTGGGCAGGTGGGTGCCCACTATGTCTCTGTCTCACGTTTGGGGCCATCACTGTTCATTTTGGTGTGTGACACCACCCAGGAGCTGGCTGGCAATCCCTGCCCTCACCTTCCTCCCAGCTCTGCAGAGCCGGTGATGTCCCCACCACCCTCAGGTCAGTGTTATCTCTGAGCCTGGAAGCCCCTTCCCCACTCATGTGGATGTTGGGGAACCCACCAGAAACTCACTGAGGTGGAAACCAGCAGGTTTTTGCCCCATCCTGGGCATGTTTCTGCTGGGATGGCAGCACTCACAGTCCTCTGGGTGAGTACGGTGAGTCTCAACCATATCCTGACCAGGAATTGGTGCTTAACCCCACTCAGAGGGGTTTGGTCATGTCACTGCCCAGATGATTCCAAATTTACCTTCTGGGCCTGGTACAGCACCTCCAGGATGTTGCTGAGCAGCTCGATGCAGGCGTCCTCCTCCTCACCCGCCTGGATCAGCTGCTGCAGGATGGGCAGGGCCGCCTGCAGCACCAGCTCCCGGCACTCTGGGGGGGACAAGGGGGCACAGGCATGAGGGAATTGTCCCCCTGTGTGGAGCCACCCCAGGCAGGAGGCAGAGGAGGGGTGCCTGCGCAGGGACTCATCCCCATCCTGTGTCACAGCCCCTGGGTGAGCTCAGCGAGGGCAGTGCCTCCAGGACCCCCATGTCCCCTCTCACCGTGGGCCTGGAAGGCTTTGCTGCCGGCAATGTGAGTCAGGGACTGCAGCTTCTGCTTCTGCAGGCGCTGGGGCAGCAGGTTCCCCACAAAGTCCCGCAGTACGGCCCTGCCATCAGGAGAGGAGGTCAACCAGGAGCTCCGGGTTCTGGTCAGGACAGGGCTGGTGGGTGGGGAGAGCCCCTCGATGGGGCAGAGCCATGTGGGGCAGGATGGTCCCACAGGCCAGCCATGGCCACCACAGGCACCCAGCAGAGAAACCCTGCCTGAATTCCCAAAATGAACCAGCTGGAGCTGAGGGTTCTCAGGCTCAGCTCCTGCCCAAGTACAGGCAGCTGCTAGAACTGAGAATTCGCCCATTTTTGCACTGGGAAGGGGAACTGGAGGTGATTCCCAGATTCCCCTGCCTGCCCTCACCCTCGGCTCTGGGCTGGGTGCAGGCACAGAGGTGGCTGTGGCAGGTGCTGAGCATGACAGGGGTTGGTGGGGGGACAGGGACCCTACCCCAGCGCAGAGGAGTCAAAGATCCCAAACACGTCCTCGAGGATGGAGGGCAGGTACTTCAGGGCTGCTCCCTGCAGAGGCACCGCAGAGCTGCCTTCAGACAGGGTTCCCACCAGCACCCTCCAGAGCCTCCCTCGCTCTGGGAGAGCGTGGGTGCAGAGTGTAGCCCCATCCCAGACCCATCCAGCCTGCACCGGCTCCGCTTCCCTCAGCCCCATGTGCCAGCCTAGTTCTGGATGCAGGGAGCGTGGCCAGGCCAGCTCCAGGATGGGGACGATCCCCAGGAACCCTCCCCAGATTTCCCTCTGCAGACTTCAGCACACGGGTGGCCAGGACAGCGTCTGCCCACTGCCACCGAGCTGCTGGCTCAACTCCCCAGCCCCAGAGCAGTGAGGGCCTCGGGGTCCCCGGGTGCACACGGGGGGTCCCTGGGCACAGCAAAGCAGCGCACGGGGTGGCAGCTCCCTCTGACACCGTGGGAGGTCCGCACGCAGGATGGACGGTGTCACCTCGGCACAGACAGTGTCACCCCAGCGTGGGGACAGCCAGTGCCTGGCCTGGGCACCTTCCCTCCCACCACACACCAGAGCTGAGCCCTCCCAGCACCGCCCCATGCCCTACCTGGGAGAGCAGCGTGGGACCCTCCAGCGGGGACTCCATCAGCTGGTTCAGGGCGAGGAAGAACCGCTGCAGGGAGCGCTGGAACTCGGCCACCTCCTTCCCCTCGTAGAGCCTGCAATGGCCAGAGTCACTGTGCTGTCACTGCACTGCCACCACGCCACACACCTTCCCCGGCACCGCCAGCCTCTGCTTGGGAGTCACCTGCCATCCCAATTAATTACACTCGTCCGTGAACGTTTGGATCCATGGCTGGATCTAGTGGTGAGCCCTGGCACTGTCATAGCCCTGGCACTATCACAGCCCTGGCACAGCCACTGCCCCACCACATCCACAGAACCATGCACAAAAACTCTTTCTTTTTGTTTTTTTGGGTTTTTTTTAAAAGCCTCTTTTCCGTGATTCCACATCGCCAATCCCTCTCAGAGCAGTTCAGCACCGTCCCACTTGAGCAGCAACCTCCTGAGCCCTCCAGCCCCCCTCACCAGCTGGACCACAGCAAACCGAATGAGGGAATTTTAGCCATGGGATGTGCAAAGCCGCAGGAAAACTGCAAAGCTGAGCTGTGATCACAGGAAAAAAGTCACTGCAACGGGCAGTGTTTGAGGTAATTCCCCCATCACTGACACCAAGCACGCTCAGCCACATGGCAGGAAAAATTATCCAGCCACCAGCTATGTAAGGAAATCCTGGAATTATGGACTGGTTTGGGCTGGGAGGGATCTCGAAGCCCATCCAGTCCCACCCCCTGCCATGGGTTGCTCCAAGCCCTGTCCAACCTGGCCTCGAAATCCACGCGGACTGAGACAAACCCAGGCTGATCACAATTCATTTGGGAAGGGTCCTGTGGTTCCCAGGAAGGGATGTCCTGGTTCCTCGAAGGGACACCTTGCGTAGGATCCCCTGCAGCCCAGACCATGGTGGGAGCCCAGCAGCTGATGGCGTTTGGAGATCCCAGTAAAGTCCCCGTGGGAGGGGTCTGGGGGACAATCAGCGGCTGCGGGCTACCCCGTAGCACCAGTGACTGGTTAGAGGTGGAGGGTAAGTGGGTGGCCTTGCAGGGGCACTGGGGGACAAGAGAGGGGACAAACGAGACTGGCAGAGGCCATGGACACAGCTGGAGGGGTCTGGCTGCAGGAACCGGGGGTCTGTGGGGGGCCAGGCGAGGGGACCACGAGCTGTGATGCTGCAGGTGGCTGTGAGGGGGTGACCCCAGAACCCCGCAAGGGTTAAGCCCCAGGGGGACAATGAGCGCTGGCAGGGAAAGTTTGGCCACCCTCAGTGATGGCTAAAAAGCAGAAGCAGCCAGAGGAACCAGCAGGGAGGAAGCGGCGAGGGAGAGGCGTCACCACGGTGCCATCGGGGTGCTGGGGGGCCCTGAGGGGACACAGGGTGTCCCAAGGTGGAGGACAGGGCCCTCAATCATCCTTGCAGCAACCCGGGCTCCTCACAGGAGCTGCAGGCACAGCTTGTCCGGCTCCAGCAGCAGCACAGGCAATCCCAGACCCGGCAATCTGCAGCAACTGACTCTAATTACAACCCAGTTCCTGTCGATTACAGCCTGTACAAATTGCAGCACGTTCAGAGCACTTAGAGGATCTGAGGAGCCCGTGTTATTGCATGTTGAGATTGCTGAGATAAAGGGAAGCTATATAAAATCACTAAATGTCCTCGGGGATGTCTCTGTTCCAGGCAAACTCATTCACGGGGCTGTTTGCAAACGCGCCGCGTAATTAATTTCTTCTGCCAGGAGCACTCTAAGCTGGGAATCTGCTCCGTGTCCTCACAGAGAAGGGAGAGACAGGTGCTGGGTGTGATGTTCTGGAGCACCCCAGAGCTCTGGAGCACCCCAGAGCCATAGGTGGGATGCCGGGAAGGGATGGAAGTGGTGAGGACAGAGGGCTCGAATCACACGGTTAAGACAGAGTCGGGCAAAGCGAGGTGTGACCGTCCCTGGGGGCACAGGGACCTCAACACAGCTCCTCACTGCCATTGGGAACACCCACAGGGACCCCGACACATCCTGGGCTTGGGGTGGACGAGGCAAAGCCCTCATTCCCCCAAAAACCACCACGTGCCAAGCCACAGCGCCTGGGAACGGGGCAATCCCGCTGCTTTCGGTGCCAGCCAGTGCCCACCCCGTGCAGGGCACCCCTGCCACGCGTGGGGGGGTCCCTCACCGCCCACCTCGCTGCCCGTTGTTCCCTCAGGACACTTCGGCTTTCGGTGCCACGTACGTGGAACGAAAGGGGAACGTCACCGGCTTTTTCTGCCAACGCTGATGGTCGTGTTGTGATTTCCTCCTCTCCCACGCCGGCCCGGAGGAGGGCTGTTTGTCCCATCACCCAGATTAAGATGTGAACCCCGTGCCCACGGGGAACAAAGGAAACCAGGTCTGCGGGGACTCTGGAAGTGCCTGGGGGTGCTTTGGCCTTTGAGCCATGGAGGATCCCAGGCCCTTGCTCTGCTCCTCACAGGATCACAGCAGGGTTTGGCTTGGAAGGCACCTCAGACCTTGCAGCTCCACCCTCCTGCTGTGGGCAGGGACACCTCCCACTGACCCTAATCGGGCTCCAGGAAACCTTCCCAGCACAGTGCCAGCCGTGCAGGGGCACAGACTGCCCCCGGGACATTTTGCCATCTCCTTTGTGGGAGGATTTTAAGAGTTCATTGGAAATCCCATGGGGGGGCTGGTGCAGAGGTCACTGTGGTGCAGGGTCACTGTAGGGCAGAGTCATTGCTGGGCATTTGGGGTGGCCGGAGAACTCTCCCACCCTGAGGTGGACAGCACTGCCCACACCCACAGTGGACCACGCTTGCTCCAGCAGCATCCAGAGGATGGCATGAAGCTGAAAAGTGCCAGAATCCTCAAGGAGACGTTTCACAGTGATGAAGGAGCCTGCCTGGGGATCAGCCAACACAGCAGCATGGCCAGGAATGGGGGGTGCCAACCTGGGTGCCACAGCAGCCAGCACCAGGTGGGTTGAGCTGCCACTGCCACAACCCTGGGACTGATGGTTGGCACTGACACCGCTCCCTCAGCACAGAGACCCCCATGGGACCTCCCTCCCACAGACCCCACAGCCAGGGACCACACTCCAGCAGGATGCTGGCACACAGCAGAGCACTGGGAGCACTGGGAGCCACCGCCAGCACTTACTGGGCGAAGAGGTGCCGGGAGCGGACGATGAACTTGAAGATGTACTCCAGGGCCTTGAAGGTGCGTGGGAGGTGCTCGCAGGGCTCCCCCCGGCCCGCCTGCTCCACGTACTGCGTCAGCACCGACAGCAGCTTCCTGCGGGGTGGGATGTCCGTGGCCAGGCATCGGCAGCTCCCCGGAGCCGAGCCACGGCTCAGCTCACACTGGAGCTCCCAGCATTCCAGCCCTGTCCCCGCTGCCTCAGCCCCATCCCGGCTGTCCCAGCCCTGTTCCACCCCGGTTCCAGCTGTCCCAGCCCGTCCCTCCCCGTGCCACAGCCCCCAGGAACGCACTTGTAGGCGAGCGTGGCGCTGAAGTGCTGGCGGATGTAGGCCTCCAGGACCGTGTTGAAATGCTGGAACTTTCTGTCGGCCACCAGCCCCACGATGAAAACCTGGGGGCAGCAGGCAGGGGCACAGCTTGGCGTGGGCAGGGGGATGCCTGGGCAGAGCAACAGCCACCCTGACCCCCACCCTCCCCTGGTCCCATCGCCGGGGTCACTCTTGTGTTGGTGTGGGAGAAATACCTTTGAATTGTGCTGGGATTGTCCCCCAGAGGGACAATGAGAACGCAGCCCTGCCCTGTGCTGGGTCACTCAGACCAGTGGACCCCGTTGCCCCAGTACAACCAGTGCCCACCCTGCACGTAGGTCCTGCTCACCAGGGCGTCAAAGACAAGGGTGTCATAGACATCTGTCTCCGAGTGCTCCATCATGATGGAGAACAGGGCATCCAGCGTGTCCTGGAGGAACTGGGGGGACGTGAGGCCTGTGAGGGCTCGAGTGCTGACCCTGGCACTGCCCAACACCCCACTCTGGGCATGG
This sequence comes from Callaeas wilsoni, assembly GCA_013398955.1. NCBI lineage: Eukaryota > Metazoa > Chordata > Aves > Passeriformes > Callaeidae > Callaeas > Callaeas wilsoni. The sequence continues at coordinate 14,878 of VWPU01008978.1, forward strand.
GGGGCCCGTGGGTGCAGGAACCAGGGAGGGAGGTGGGGGTGCAAATCCTGACTGTACCTTGATGACCTCCCCTCCATCCACATTCATCAGCTTCTGGAGGTTCCCACAGAGCAGGCTGGGCTTGGAGCGCCACTTCAGCAGCCCCAGCAGATTCACTGGGCAGAGGAATGGGGCAGGCAGCACTGACCACTGACTGTCAGACCCCAATGTTACCGACCCCCAGCTCCCCCATCCCATCCTCACTGCCCAGAAGCAGCCAGGACCCTTCCAGGACCCCCTCACCCCCTCACACAATCACTGCTCAGTGCTGAAATCCCCTGATGCCAAGGCCATAAAGCACAAATTTTAAATAGGTCGTGGCTGTGGGAGACAAAATTGTGCTGCAGGAAGGGAATTCATGGAGCAGCTTCATCCCCGACCCCTCCACACTGAACCACAGTGCGCTAGACCCTGCAGCCACGTGTCACCGTGTCTCACATCCCCACACCACGAGGCCATGTCCCCCGAGCCCCCTGCGCTTCAGCCAGAGCAGGATGAGCCATTCCCATCTTCCGGCCTTGCAGTAGGTGGGAGGAGGGCCCAGCATTCCCTGGCCAAAGGGGGATGTGTCAGGGCCAAGGGGGAACAAATGTTCTCGGCTGCCCTGACCTGTGTAGAGCAGCCCAGGGCTGGAAACTCCCCTGAGCTAACCCAGGAATGGAGGTTAAGCCAGAGAGCTCCAATTCCCATCCCAAATTCGAAGGAAGGTCATGGAGCCTCCAGCAGCCACATTCAAGTGGGAATTCAACTTGCTGCTGCTCCTCTCCAGAGGATGGCAGCCCCACCAAAGTCCCCAGATTGAGCTGATCTCCCCAGGAGCAGCCTTGGCTGTTCTGACCATGGCCAAACCATAACTGAGCACTCACTGTTCCCATGGTTTTCAGCTCGCTGTCCCAGTGTGATGGACACTGGAGACCCAAACAGCGGGAGAAGCATGGTCCGGTGGGTGGGAACACCACCGGGGAGGGGACACAGCCCCACCTCCCCTGCTGCGGGGAGCCAGGACTCACCATTCTGAGTCAGCTTGGTGGAGCAGACAAGTGTGGAGATTTGGAAGCTGTCCCGGGTGGACAGGGCTAAACCCGACGTGGCCCCGCTCAAGCGGAAGGAGGAGCCAGAGAGGAGCTTCGACTCTGACAGGTTCCGCTCCGAGGGCAGGGACAGGTACGTGCTGGCATCCTCCAGCTTCTTGCTGTCACCCTGCAAGGCACAGCACAGGTCACACCTGCAGCCCCAGGGGACAGGGCTGGCCCCTGTGTGGCTCAGGGGCTCAGTTCTGACCCCATGGCTGGTGGCTCCCACCACACAGCACCCTCATCCCACCCCTGGGTACCCTCTGGCTACTGAGAGTCGTTGGCTCCCTCACATTGATCCCACAAAGCTGCTCCCGGAGGGGATCCACAGGGACCCTGCTGAGCTGGGACAATCGGCTGGGGGAGACACCAAACCGCAGCCATTGTCACCCAGTGGGGACAGGAGAACAGGCAGGAGGAGAAGAGTGACAAAGAGGAGTCTGGGGCTGGCAATGAAACACACCTGAGCGCTGCTGCAGGGGACGTGCATGGACATGCAGTGGGACACCGGGACGCTGGCTCGGAGCAGGACACCAGCCAGGTGTCCAGCACAGCCGGTCCCACAGCATCACTGTCACCTGTGCGGGCGTGCCAGGGCCTCCACAGTGACAAACCAGCCTACTTCTGTGTCCCCTGCTCTAAGCTGAAAATTTAATCGATGTTCCATCCAGGAGGACTCACTGGAGTGACTGAATGACCCTGCCCTGCTCGTTGGCCAGCCTGGGACATGGGGGATGACCAGAGCCAGCTGGCCGGGCTGCAGCACACAGACACCCATCCTTCCCTGCCTGCAGCCTCACAGGATGAAACCCCTCCTGCTGAAGGTCACATGGAGGTGACAGAGCTGTTTGCTCTTGGCTTCCCCCACCCCTCAGGACACCTGCTACGAGCAGCCAACACACAGGAGCCCTGTGCTCCTTCCCAGGGCCGAGCCAGCGCAGGGAAAACTGGCTGGAGCTCAGACCAGCTGGAGATCAAGAGGTCTGAGCAGCTAAAAGCCCGTCACTCACATTCCTCTGGCAGGCAGAGTTAAAAAAGATGAAATAGCTTCTGACTCCCAGAATCCAGCCCCCGGTGTCTGCCGGGAAGAGCCGGAGTCAGCCAGGGAGAGGACGGAGCAGGGCAGGACGTGGTGGTTCAGGAGGGCAGGGACGGCTCTCTGAGAGGAACACGGACCCAGGAGGGAGGTGTGGGGGGTTTGATCTCCTGGGAGGGAGGTGTGGGAGGTTTGATCTCCTGGGAGGGAGGTGTGGGAGGTTTGATCTCGCTGCCACAGCCAGCAGTGGCACGTCCCAAAGGTGCCCAATGCTCCTACTGTGGAGGAGACAGCCCCCAGAGAGCCAGGGACCAGAGCCAGCGCCGAGGGCCGCGGCAGCAGTTAAAGAATTTGGGTCTTTTGCCCAAAAATAAAGCAGGGAGGAGGGACACAATAATGATTTCAAGTGTGCAGGAGCCTCGGGGAGGAAGAGCATGGTCTGTCCCTGTCCTGGGCTGCCACAGCAGGCGGGAGCTGATCGGCTCACCCCAAAGAAAGGCAGGACTCAGGGAGGGACATGGCTCTGCCTGGAGAAACTGTGGTCACGTTGCCAAAATCAGAGAACACTCCCATGCAGAAGCCCAGGGGCAGGGGGACAGGTCACCCCCGGGGACACTGGAGCTCCACGGCCAGGCAGGGACCTCAGAAGGTGCCAATACACAGGGAAGAGCCCTGAGCTCACCCTGGCAGCAGGGACCAGCTCGTGCCTCCCACTCCTCTGGTCACAGCAGTCCCAGTCCAGGGAGGGGACACCAAGTAAGGGGGCAGCGCCTTCAGGGGCTCTTCACATTGGAGCTGACTGCATTTTTCCCAAATGAACAATGATTTTCCCTCCCCTCCACTCTCTCGGAGCAAACCCAAGCAGTGCCAGGGCTCGTGAAATCAGGTGAAGCGCAGCCACACCACGGGGACGTTCCCTCCCCGTCACAAATGCTTAAATCACCTTTTCCCAAACAAAACTTGTCATTCCAAGAGAGCAGCACAGAGACTGGAGATACTGTGTGCAGGGAGCCCCTGCCACCAAGGACACCCTCGGGGACTTCGGGTACGTGCCACCAGCGTGGTGGCTTAGGCAGGGACTGGGACCTTGGCCCCAGAAGTGGTGCTGTCCCACAGCCCCCCACACTTCAGGGGGCTCTGTGGCCCCCCCATACCTTGTACAGCACCAGGTCGTGCTCCCCATCCCGCAGCGTGGTGCCATCGGGGCGCATCAGCCTCACAAAGGCCATGGAGAAAATCCGCTCGCTCCGGTCCTTGGCTGAGGGGGACACACAGGAGTGAGGTGAGAGGGGGCTGGAGAGGACCGGGGACACACCAGGCAGGGAGAGGCAATCCTGGGAGGAAGGCCTGGAGCAAGGGATGCTCACAGTCACTGGAGGAACGATGGCGGAAGGTGAACCTCAGGTGGGTCCTGTGGACGTCCTCGATGGGAACAGCAATCTGGGTGGGAACATGTGCCAAGGTGAGGGCAGTGGGCATGGGCTGAGCCCCCACCTGGGCAATGTCCCTTTGTGCCCGGGCAAGGGCTGTGCTGGACCCTCCACTGCTGCAAACTGACCCCACACCCTTCCCAGTCAACCAGTGAGGCTGAACTGGGGGCACTGGGGCAGGGACAGGGCTGCAGCGCCCATTCCCCAGTGCTGGTCATCCTGGGTGTCCATCCAGGGCTCATGCTGTGACCTTGGCAGCACCTCCATCGTCCCCGAGAGGGGACCAAAGACTGCCACCCAAACAGCCAGCAGGGTCCTGTGGCACAGGAGGAGAGAGGGCTGCAGCCCCAGCCCACCCCAGCCCCACACCCCGGGGCTCCCCAGACCTTCAGGGTCTCCATCCAGCGCTGGTGCCGCTGCTGGTAGTAGACAACGGAGCGGTAGTGGCTGGTGGGGCTGTCCCCTGCTCCTGCATGGATCACATTCTGCCAAGAGGAGAGACCTCGGGATCAGCCCAAATGACCTTGCAGGGAGGGAGAATTCCTGTCCCTGCCAGCCCAGGCCACCCCCGAAGCCTCCCCTGCCCACACCTCCCTAAACACCATCCCCTCCACCTCCGCCAGGCCTGGTGCCACCTCTGAAGGGACACATGGAGGATGGAGATGGAGGATGCATCCCAGGACCAGCCCAGCTGGGGCCTCAGCAATTCCAGCCCATTCCTCAGGAGCCAGGTAAGAAGTGATGTGAGAACACCTACAGAGAGGCAAGACCAGCCTGGGGAGGTGACGCTTGGGTCTGACCCCCACTGCCCTCCTGCCAGACCCCAGCTCCTTCCCCTCCTGCCTGTCCTGGGGGTGGATGCCTGGGAGCACTGGGGGTGGCCAGGGGGTCTGGCTGTCCCCAAGGGAGGACGATTTTCTCTCTATCCCTTCACAGCACTTTCCCATATCTTTATTCTATTCCCAGATCTCTCTTCCAGGCAGCTCCAAGGGCTCCAGTGGCCCGAGAGGCTCCTCCAGCTGCTTTTGCTACTGGAGCTGCTGGCTCTACCTGAGGTGAGGTGACACAGGGGACACCTGCCATACCCGAGGTGAGGTGACACGGAGGACACCTGCCATACCTGCACCACATTTCCCGCCTCGTCGCAGACACACACGGTCACCTCCACGTTCTTCTGCGTCTTCTTGTTGCCCTTGTCGAACTCGCCCTGCACCAGCGTCAGGTAGATGTCGTTCCTGACGTCACCTGGAGGGGACAGCCCCGTCAGCCAGGTCCTGGCACCATGCTGGCACCCCCAGGGACCCCCAGGCTTGTCCCCCCCACACTTGCCTGGCATGATGACCTCTGGGTAGCCCAGCTTGCGAGCCACTGCTGTGCTGCGGTCCACCAGGTGTGGGTGGTCCTTCCTCACCTGGCTCAGGTCTCCCCACAGCATCTTCAGGGACACCCAGAGCCCTGCAGAGACCACGGTGATTTTTCAAGGGGTGACAGCAAGAGCTGGGGGAAACCAGGGACCACAGCAAGTCCTTGACCCTGCGGTGGCTGCCCCACATGACAGATGGCCCAGGGAGGAGTCTCATGGCACAGAGTGGGCACAGGGGACATGGTGTCTCTACCTTGTCCCTTGTGGTTGATGTCCTTCCCTTCCACTGCCTTCCGGATCATATTGTGAAGGAAATCACCATCAGCAGCCACACTGGAAAAGCCACATTTAGGGGGAAAACCTTTTCTATTTGATCCTTGCACCTCTTGCCCCCTCGCAGCTGGTGTCATCGTGCCAGCCAGGCCCTGGAGTACTGCTCCCTGCCCACTGCCCCCCAGCACCGCCCCCCAGCACTCTCCCCACCCATGGGGCTCACAGGTGGACGGGGATGAAGTGCTGCTTGTCCTCATCGCTGTCACACGTCCCCTTGGTGATGTCGGTGATGTCCATCACTGCAGTGACACAGAGGTGGCACCGTGGCAGGGGTGGCACCCCCAGCCAGTGATCCATGCCCAGAACAGGATTGTGGGGGGAGGTGAAGGCAGGGAGTCTCCCCAGGGCTGCTCCGGGGACAACAGCGCTGTGCTGGGGGTCCCCTGTGCCAGGACAGGGCGGGTGTTGTGTCCCTTGGGCAGGGACAGCCCGGAGGGGACAGTGAGGGGGCAGCCATGCAGAGGGTTGGGGTCTGCAGGCAGGGGAAGAGGACAGTGGGAGCAGCCCAGGGACATCACAGAGCCTGGTGTGGTGGCTGGGGGGGTGACAGGGGAGTGGCACGGGAGCTCCTGGGGGTCTCCATGGAGCCCACCCCCACCTGAGATGCCGAAGGGCCGGCGCAGGCCCGTGCTGAGCTTGCGGCTGTGGCTGTCCCGCAGGTCCATGCGTCCCACCCGGATGATCTGGCACACCAGGAACAGCCGCTCCCGCTTCAGGTCCGTGCTGCCCAGGTCCTGGGGGACAGCGGCTGTGTGACCCTGGCAGCACTGCAGGGGACGTGCCAGCCCCAGGTGATCACGGGGTGCCCAGGGCTGCGCAGGGTGAACCAGTGGGCACAAAGCTTCCATGGGTCCTTGGTCTCCTGCACTGCGGGGACAGTGGGAACACAGCCCCGCTGCCCTGCGGACTTCTGTGTACCGCAGGAGTCCCAAAGCCCAGGGATGGGGACAACGCCAGGACCGATGGAGACCGATGGCCTCACAGGTCACCCCAGGCCAGGCAGCCTGGCGAGCGGGGGGCGACCTGGCATGGTGTAAGGATGGCAGAGTGGCCCTGTACCCCAGCTCCGGCCACCCTGGGGAGGGGGCCGGGTCCCGCGAGTGCGGCCCCTGCGCCAAAACCTTCCAGCGGCGCTGAGGGGAAGGGACAGGGACACGCCACAGCGCGTGGGGACACGCGGGGACATCAGCAGCGAGCAGAGCAGGAGGCGGAGATGGGCGAGAGCCGGGGGGCGGCAGCGGAGCCGAAGTGCTGACGCTGCTCATTAACATTGATTTTTCCCGGCTCATTTGCATATCGATGGCTCCGCGGCGTCCCGGGGGTCAGCTCTGCGCTGCAGCCAAAGCGCTGAGTCAGCGGGTGCCGAGGGGCGTGGGACGGGCGGGGACGGGGCACCCCGAGACCCCCAGCACCGGGAGGGGACCCGAGCGGCAGCGTCACGGCGGGCGCCACGTCCCGGCGCCGGGGCAGGGGTCTGCGAAGGGGCTGGGGGTACACGAGCAGGGGGAGTGGTGGGGGTTCGGCTGCTCGCGGGGGGACACGGGGGACCCGAAATGCTGCTGGTGGGGGCAGCTCTGCAGGAGGGGGCGGCGGGTGGCAGCAGCGCGGCTCCCCCGGGGTCTGCGCTCACCGTGAACACGACCTTGAGGTTGTTGAGCAGCTCGATGTCCTGGGGGACCCCGGTGCTGGCCCAGCGGATCACGTAGTTCTCACTGTGAGGCAGGTGATGGTTGAGGTGGGCACCGGGACGGCAGAGCCCCTGCCAGCTCCCACCGCACAGACCCCTCAGCCCACCAGTGTCCCCAGTCGCGGCACAAGGACTGGCCCAGCCTGGCGGTCCGCAGTCACCCCACTGGTCACCTCACCAGTGCCTGGGGCAGGACGAGCCACGGGCTGTCCCATGGGGTATGGCTGCATGGCTGGCATGAAACGACGAACCCTCCCGCTCCAGAGGAGAAGCCCTTTGGGAAAGGACCTTCCCCTTCCCCCTGCGACACCCGCTGGGTCCTGCTGGGCTGGGCAGGACGGGCAGCCTGGGAGGAATGCCGCAGGGAGCACCAGGACAAGCACCTGGCACAGCAGGGGCAGGGGTCTGTCCTGCCCCCTGGGACCCCACCTGATGATGCGCTGCTCGCCAGGGTCGTACAGGGCCATGAAGAGCTGCGCCTCCTCCCCGATATGGCAGACAAAGTTGCGGACGCAGAGGTAGAGGTTGTGGGAGGGCCAAGCAGCCCCGTGGGTGCCATGGCCTGGTGCTCTCTGCTGCGGGCTCTGGGGGGCACGAGGTGGGGGGCACAAGGTGGCTCAGCCTCATGGCTCAGCTCCTGGCACGGGGGGCATCAGGCTCTGGGCATGACACGGCCGGGGTGCAGGGCCAGCAGCGGCCTCACCGTCTCCTCCTGGATGCGCTGGGTGAGGGTCTGCGCCGCCCTCCTGTGCGCCTGGAAGAGACTGATGACGCTGGTCCTGTCGGGGTCCAGGATGTTCTCGTCCTCATCCCGCACCACCAGGTCCAGCGCGAGGATCCTGCAGGGGCCGGGATGGGGTGAGGTAGGATTGGGGACACACAGATCTGTGTGTCCCACCAGGACTCACTTGTCCTTGCACAGGGTCTGAGGGAGAGGACAGATCCGACTGGGAAAGGGGACAGGAGTTGACAGCACCCAGAACATTCCTGTCCCAGCCATGCTCATCGGCCACAGCCCTTAGCCAGGTGGCTTGTGCAGCTGGTGGCACACTTACTGTCCCCAGCCATCACGGGACAGCCAGCTGGGATGAGGGGGACACAGGGACAAGCCAGTCAGGACAGCGGGAACACAGGGTGCCCCAGGGATACACAGCTGGGATGATGGGGACACAGGGACATCCAGCTGGCATGATGGGGACACAGGGACACCCAGACAGGTGGTCAGGGAGCACCCCTGAGTACCGCACAGCCTGTGCCGGGGCGGATTTGAGGTCCCTGTGCCCCGTCCCCGCCCTCACTTGTTGCCGTAGTCCATCTTGCCGGTCACCTCCTTCCTGAGCCGCAGGAGCTGGTCCTTGGGCAGCGTTCCCGAGAGCAGCTGCGAGCGCTGCTCCATCAGCTCCTGCATCATCCACTTCACCTGCCCGTAGCGCTCCGTCTGCCCGGTCTGCAGCACCACAGGGTCACCGGGGACACCAGGGGTCCCCCACCCTGGTCCTAGATCCCCCGGACCCCCAGACCCTCATCCCTCACCACATAGAGCTGCTTCCAGATGGTGGCCCACTCCCGCAGCGTGGTGGTGATCTCCTGCACCATGGGCATCTCGGCGGGCACCACGCTCTCCTCTGCCCTGGGGGAGGCACGGGGATCCCTGGAGCCCCCCGGCACAGCAGGGACCCCGCACAGGGCAGAAGATGGAGCCCACCGCCCCTGCCCGTGCCCCGTACCTACCCCCGCTGCTCCACCACGGCGCCCTTCAGCCGGATCAGCGAGGCCGGGAAGATGCCCTGGGGGAGCCAGAGCCGTCGGCACCCCCGGGCTGAGAGATATCCCTCGGGGGGGTACGGCTCGGGGCTCCGAGTGCCACAGGGTGCCCAGCCTGCCGTGCCCCCTGCAACCCCCAAACCCTAGCATCCCCCCAGGGACAGGGCAAGCCACTGTCTATGCCCCCTGTGCCTCCCCAGACCCCTAGCACGGACAGGGAAAGCCACCAGCAGTGCCCCTCCTGCCTCCAGAACCGCAGCTTCCCCTCACCTACCCGGGCAGCCCTGTTCCGGAGTGAGTACCCGCAGTACCAGCCTGCGAGGGGAGGGAACATCGTCAGCCAGGCTGGGGGTCCTGGACCCCGTTGTAGGGACAAAGGAGGGTGCAGGAACCCACGCTGGGATGCACTCGGGGATCCCCCTTACCCTCGGAGGCCTGCAGGATATGCACCATCTCCCCGATCTGCAGCGGGAGGTGATGCTCCTTGGTGCGCGGGAAGTTCCACACGGCTGCGGGAAGAGGGGCTGGGAGCTGAGCTCCCTGCCTGGAGCCCCTCACCAGCCCCCGGGCCCTGTGCACCTGCACCCCACAGCCAGCCCCCCACGGGGGCAGAGCACCCCAACAGGCCCAGTTCAGCCCTGAGAGACGGGGCAGAGCCCCCGCCCCACAAACAGCATAAGACCCCCGAGCACCCCAACCCCACATCCCTGCATAGCCTGCACAGGGCTGGGCACAGCAGAAGCCCCCAGCCCCCTCTTGGCACTCAGGGGTCCCCTACGGGACCCCCCTGCCTTCCACCCACACCCTGGGTGCTGGTGGTCCTGCTCCTGGCGCAAGCAGTGTGGGCAGGCAAGTGCCAGCTGAGCTCCTGCCCAGGGCTGGTGGCCCAGGGACAGGTCTGTCTGGGGACAGCAGAGCTGGTGACAGGGGAGGGGGGCGGTGGGGACAGGAGTTCTCCGGTGGCCAGCTGCTTCCTGCCTGGCTGCTCTGTGGTTGTCCCTGTTGCTATTTCTGAGCCCAGGGACAGCTCTGCAGCAGGCAGCCCTGGTTTGGCCCCCAGACTGGGGGACAGTCCCTGCACCCGGGAGTCCCTGCTAGGACCGTGCCTGTGCCCACCCTGAGTCCCAGCCAGGGCCAGCTCAAACTGCAGCACCTCCAGACCCACATGGCTTGTCACGACTCCTCATGCTGGCCCTCACACCTTGAGGCACCGGGAGCCCCGAGGTCCCACGGGACCCCTCCCATCACCCTGCACTCCCCACGAGGACCCTGAGCCAGCTGGGACCAGCAGCAGCTCAGCCCTTGCTCAGGTGCTGCCCAGGACGCTGCAGAAGCTCAGCCCTCGTTCCAGCACTGCAGAGTGCAAGGGAAGGGTGCAGGAAACGGCCCCGCAAGAAACGGGAAGAAGCACAGCAGAAGCTGGGGGTGCTGCACGGAGTGGGGGTGCCCAGGGCTGGTGCAGGGCATGGGGAGCCCAAGATGGCGTTGCTGCAAGGAATGGGGGTGCCCAGGGCTTTGCCATCACCAACACTGAGGCAGCTGCAAACGCCCAGCCAGGAGCTGAGAAAAATTATTGGGGTGTCTCAAAGCTGCTCCAGAGCCTCAGCAGCTGGGCTGAGCCCAGACCCACAGCCTGGAGGGAAGCCAAGTCCCCACCCCAGTGCTGCACCCCAGTGCTTTCCACTCCCACCAGCACCAGCTCTGGAGCCTGCTGACACCTGTCCTGCTTAGCCCCCTTCCCTGAGCCTTCTGTCACCAGCCTTGCAGTCCCCACTACCCCCCTGTTTGTTCCTGCACCCACCAGCCCACCCAGCGCCAGCACCACGGGGACCTGGCCCCCTCCTCGCATCCCCTCACAATGGCACCAGCGCAGCACCACAGGTGCCACCACCCAGCTGCCGTCACCTTCCACCACCACAGCCAGGGGGTACCATGGGTGTCACCTCACCCTGAGCACCCCATTCCGCCAGCCCTGTGCCCCTCCAGCCGAGCGGGAACCCCCACAGGGCCCAGCGCCCGCAGCCCCCACTCACCCACGCCATACTTCTCCTTGGTGGGCAGCCAGGGCGCCATGGCCACCGGAGCACCGGGCCTGTGCCGCGGGGACTGAGGCACTGCAGGGCCACTGGTGGTTCCTCCTGCTGCACTCCCCGTGTCACGTGTACCCCCAGCTTGTGAAACCTCTGCTTCCTCAGTGCGCTCTGAGCGCGGGGGTCCCACCCCACCATCCTGCCCACACCACATGCCGGGGCAGCAGGGTGGGGATGGAGCCCCCGGGACCCCCACACCACTCACCCAAGGGTCTGGGCTCAGGGGTCACCGGCAAGATGGTTCTGGTCACTGGAGGGGGTCATGTGGTGGCACGGTGACCCCCTTGGGTGAGCACCATGGCTGGAGCCCCCAGCCAGCGGGACATGGGGCTGGGAGCACGGAGCGAGTGCAGCTCCGGCCACACCAGGGCACGAGGAGCCACATGGAGCCCTGTGCCTGTGCCAGCTGCGAGGCTCCCAACCGGCACCGCTGGGACGAGGCTTCTGCCACCGCGGCTGGCTCTGGCTTGTCCACAGCTCCATCCCTGTCCCTCGGTGCCCCAGGCCCAGCTGTGCCAGCGCTGGCTCTGTGCCCTGTTCAGCCCTCCACGGCACTGGGAGAACACACGGAGCAACGGCTCAGCACCAGCCACTTCCTACCTCCTGCTGGCCACACTCGGCTGTCCAGCACTGGTGGCTCCACAGGGATTTGGGCTCGGCCAGGCCCTCACCTCCTCACAGCCACACTGTCCTGGGACCCTCTGACCTCCCAGTCCCGCTGGCACCGCGCTGCTGCTCCCACAGACTGACCCATGTTTCTCTCCATCAGCCCCTCGGAGCCAGTATCGGCTTCTTCCTCGCACCCCCACCCCCTTGCAGGTCCCCAAATCCCCCGGCAACCTGAGTCAGCTCTGGGGTCACCCCTGGGTGCAGCCCCCCCGCCCCACGGGTCACCCCCAGCCCCAGGACAGACCCGCTGGCCCAAAGCCGGCCCTGAGAGGACCCCAGGGGCACGAAGAGCCTCGCGAGAGAGGGACACCGGCTGGGTTTGGGGTCAGCCAAAGCCAGGCATAACGTGATCCTGCCGCGGCGCTCCAGTGTCACCGCCCGGGCCAAGGTGCGAGGGCGAGACCCGCAGGAGCCGCAGGAGCAGCCGGAGCCGCCGCCCCGCACGGCAAAGCCCGGGATGTGCCGCCAGATCCCTGCCACTGCACGGACCTGCCCGCGCCGGGGCTGGCAGAACCGGGGGTGAACAGAAGGAAATGTGGCACAGGCACCGGCGTGCAGGGGCTGCCGGACCGCAGGCATGGCACTCCCCGCAGCCTCCGAGGTTCCCGGTTCCCGCAGTCCCGGGGACAGCAGGCACCGCTCGACTCCCGCCCGGCGCTGCCCGGTGCGCGGTCCCTGCCCAATGCGCGGCTGTGCCACGCGGCCCCGGCGGGAGCTCGGGCCGGGCCGGGCCGTTCGCCGGTCAGGGAGCTCCACCTGCCGGTCCCGCCGGGAGCCGCCGCGGCCGAGGGCGCTGCTTCGGGTGCGAGGCGCCGGTACGGGATGACCGGCATGGGGATGCCCGGCCCCGATACACCCAGTGCTGGTACGGGATGACCCGCTCCCGCAGCAGGATGCCCAGCACCAGTATGACCAGCAGCATTACGAGATGCTCCGGTACGGGATGCCTGGCACCGGTACGGGATGCCCAGCTCCGGTACACCCGACGGCAGTACAGGATGTCCCGCATGGGGATGGCCGGCACTGCTACGGGATGCGCCGGTACAGGATGCTCAGCTCCCGTACGCCCGACCCCGTACCGGAATGCCCAGATCCAGTACGGGATACCCCGCACCAGCACCGAGATGTCCGGTACCGGGAAGCCCGGTCCCGATAGGGGCTGCGGGCGGGCTCGGGCTGCATCCGCGCCCGGCACGGAGCCGCACACCGGAGCTGGCAGCGGAGGGCGCCGGGCAGGACAGGGCCGGGGCCGGAACCGGGAGCGGTGCCAGGGGGTCCCGGCCGGGTCCGAGCGGTCCCGTCCCGCCGCCACATCCGGGCCCCGCCCGGCGCGAGCGCTGATTGGCTGCCGCGGGCGGGGCACGTGACGGTGCTTGTGTCACGTGACCGCGTCCCCAGGCTGGGCCCGCGGTGGCGCGCGCAGGTGAGCGGCGGGACCGGAACCGGAACCGGGGCCGGAACCGGG
>VWPU01008980.1:0-34888 GCA_013398955.1 Callaeas wilsoni
TCAGTGTGTTGCTGTCAGGGTTGCTGAGCAGACATTTAAAGCAGGAACTGAAATTTCTGGGGTGTTGAAGGCAAGGAAGGGGCAGTTACTGCTTCGTTTGTCCTGTGAAATGAATGGATGAGACGTTGGCATCTAGGACAATGTGTTCCTGACTTCTCACTTCTTTAAAAACAATAATTATTATTACTAGTATTATTATATTTGATGTTAAGAGGTGTTTGAGTGAATGAAGAAAAACTTCTGACATTCATGATTTTCCAGGAATGAGTTCCTTTCACAGAGTCCCAGAATGGTTTGGGTTGGAAGGGACATTAGAGATCCTCCAGTTCCAACCCCCTGCCATGGGCAGGAATAACATTCACCAGACCAGGTAGTACCATGCAACCTGGCCTTTAATTTGTTAAAGGAAACACACCCTGGTTAACCCAAAAATCTCCTTTTTTCTCCCATTGCCAAACAATGATGAGTTCAGCACAGAAACACTTGGCCGTTCTTTGCAAAGCTGCAGAAGGATCAATGTTGGAGGTTGGAAAGGGATTTGAATATGTCCTGGAGAGTTCTCCCAGTCCTAGTACGAAACAACCTGTTAAATCAGCAAACTGGACCTTGGAAAGCAGGAAGGCAGAGGGATTTTCTCTTCAGTCACTCTGCTGTGCAGGGAAGCACTGCAGCCACTGAGCAGTTTGTGTGTGCAGAGCGCAGGGCAGCCCCTCCTTTGCACCAGTGTTCTAACTGAATATCAGAGTGTGAATATCCCAAATTACAGGTGCTCATTTTTGAATCCGCAGGCTGCCAAACGGGAGCTGGAGAGGCAGAGGCAGCTGGAGTGGGAGCGCAACCGGCGGCAGGAGCTGCTGAACCAGAGGAACAAGGAGCAGGAGGACATCGTGGTGCTGAAGGCCAAGAAGAAAACCCTGGAATTCGAGCTGGAAGCTCTCGTGAGTGGTGGTGGTGCAGCTCAAACACACAAGCACAGCGTGGTGGTGGCTGTGCCCTGGCCGTGTTTATCTTCTAGAATTTCAGTTTTAAATAGGGAATAAAAGTAGTTTTTTGACCAAAAAAAAAATTTTTTTTTCTNTGGAATAAAAGTAGTTTTTAGATCCTGACTTGCATAACCAAACATTTTGACCAAAAAAAAAAAAATTTTTTTTTTTTCTTTTTAAAGAATGATAAAAGAAACCAGTTGGAGGGGAAGCTTCAGGATATCAGGTGTCGGCTGTCGACCCAAAGACAAGAAATTGAAAGTACAAATAAATCCAGAGAACTCAGAATTGCAGAAATCACCCATTTGCAGCAGCAGCTACAGGTGAGGAAACATTCTCTGATTTTATTCTTGGCTTTGAGATTTGACCTCCTCATAATCATCAATATCCTGAGGAAATTTGGGATGAGCTGTTCCTTGCACTTAAAGGATCCTTGAAGATAATTTGGCATTCCTGTAAATTAAAGTCCTTCAGACATGTTTAGGAACTGCTTCCTGCACTTGGAAGTGTGTCTGGAATTATCCCTTCATCCTCCTGGACTCCTGGTGTGGGGAGCAGGAAGTGCTTTGGCTGCAGGTGTTTTTGGGGATGAGGAGAAGGAAATTTTCCAGTGTATATTTTGCTGTCTGTGTGCTGGGGGAAAGAACTGACTGCAGTGAAGTGGCTTGTTGATGGTGTTTTAAATTATAAAAAATAATGAACTTCCAAAATGGAAGTTCCCAGTGGAACCAGGGAGTTCTTGATCTGAGCCTGGAATTTGCCTTTCTTACTGATCCAAAATTCTCTGTCACATTAGAGGTGGAGCTGAGTAGGTGTCTGCCTTTAGTGAAAGAATATTCTTTGTTGTTTGTAAGGGTTTTTCGGTGGGTTGTAGTATTTGATTTAGGCATTTTTCTCTTTATTAAATACTTCATATTGCTTGAAATTAATTCTTGGCTGGTCACGGGGTCTCTCAGTGTGTTTGTACCACTACAAAGAGAATCTCCCACTTACCTTGTGGGGCTGAGGTGTAACACCTGGCTTAAAACCTGATCCTGCTGTTCCATCCCAGCTCCACTCCTGCTTTCCCTGGCAGTTGTTCTCTCGGGTTTTGGGCTTTGGTTTGGCAGCAACAGCTGTCGCTGCGTGGTGATGTCTGCTCTCATTGATCCCCACCACTGATCTTTCTCTTAGTGTCACTTGAGGGATTTTTATCCCAATTGTGATCCCAGAAAATGTCACTACTTAGGAGAAAAGGCCACATTTTGTCTGGGGAGAACCTTAAAGCTTTTTCCTGGATGAAAAAATTACGTTTTCAAATGTGCTGTAAATTTTCCTTTCTCATCTGTAGAGGACAGACTAAAGATGCAAATGAGTTTCAAAAAATATTTTCACCCTCTAAACTCTCAAATAGGTTAAAAAGTCAATATTGTCATTATCTTTGTAGAGTGATGTATCTTCACTTGGAAATAGTTTAGTTTAATACATCTGACACTTCCAATGGGAAGATGAGTTAATTCAGAGGAGTAATTATTCTTCAACCTCTTAATTACTTCCAAGATGCAGTTTGATCAAAGTGGTGTCCCAGTTAATCCTGGGTGATGCAGACGTGTGCCAGCTCTCTGGCTCCGCGCTCTCCGGTCGAGTGCTGTGTCCAGGGGTGTTCACGAGGATCCTGCTTTCCAAACACCTGAGCTGTGATTGAAGCACATTGGTGCTGGGTGGGGCGTGCTCATTACCTGCAGGGATTATTTACCTGCTTGATTAACACTTTGGCTCCCAGGGTTGATCGGAAGGGATTTTTCCCTTTTCAAGGGGCAGGAGCTAGGTTTTGATTTCCCCTGCCATGTGGGACATTACTCAACTCTTGGCCATTTCTTGTTGCATGAGTTTCCAGAGTTGCTGATGCCGTTAATTTCTTTCATCTGTTTCTTCAGTACGAGGAAGGGATGTGGAATCCCTGTGGTGGGTGTTCCTGGCTAGATGCTTATTCCATGCTTGTCTGTGATTTCAGGAAACAGGGCTTGACCTCCACGATCCCTTGGCATTCTCTGTCCTTACACACTCCCCAAACTATTCGGTGCATTGGGTAATCTGGGATGGTTGAAAGTGTTCTGGCCTTTGCAAACAAAGCAGCTGATGTTGTGATCACATTCCACCCTCAAATGCTGTCCTGTGGTGCTTTTTGTGCTTGGAGAAGGAGAATTTTTCTGTTTTGTGTTGACATCCATTCTGCTGCTTGGTTGATCTGCAGCGTTCTCAGAATCACAAACACAGAGTGGTCGGGCTTGGAAGGGACCTTCAGGCTCATCCACCCCTTGCCATGGGCAGGGAACCTCCCACCACAGCGAGGTTATACATTGTGTATGTTGCTGTTTCCCTTTTGTTCCAGGTGGGTAATAGTCCCAGGATGGCAGGCATGGAATATCCTGAGCAGAAGGGACCCACAGGGATCACCCAGTCCCAGCCCTGGCCCTGCCCAGACCCCCCAACAATCCCAGCCTGGACATCCCTGGCAGCACTGTCCAAACGCTCCTGGAGCTCTGGCCGCCTCGGGGCCGTGCCCATTCCCTGGGGAGCCTGGGCGGTGCCCAGCACCCTCTGGGGGAAGAACCTTTCCCTGCTCTCCAGCCCCAGCCTGCCCTGGCCCAGCTCCAGCCGCTCCCTGGGTGCTGTCCCTGTCCCCGGGAGCAGAGATCGGAGCTGTCCCTGCGCTGCCCCTCGGCAGGAGCTGCAGCCCCGGGGAGCTCTGACCTCGGGCTCCTCCAGGCTGAACAGGCCAAGGGACCTCGTGTGGCCCCTCCAGACCCTTCCTCATCCTCGTGTCCCTCCTTTGGACAACTTCCAACAGCTTGTGGTCTTTCTTACATTGAGACAGCCAGAAGTGTCCTGAGCACTGGAGATGAGGCTGCCTCGGTGCAGGGTAGGAGTATCCAGTTTTTGGGATCTCCCTGAGGGGCTGCAAAGCTCCACTGCTGCATCAGGCCCTGCAGCTGAACAGTGATGGACACGTGCAGCTCCTCTTAATCAAATCTGTAGTTTATCTGAATTTTGCTACTTTGCTCCTTGTGAATTCCCAAAGTCCTTGGCTGTGCTGTGCTGTCTCAGGGTATTTTCTGGAACATCAGGAGCTCACAGGAGGCTGCAGTCATTGCATAATGCTCAGAGCTGAGCTGGGCACTGCAGAGCCCAGTCAGGGTCTGGCAGGAGGAAAGTGGGACAGCCCAAAGCCATGGCAGGACAGTCAATCCTGGATTCCTGGAACCAAAATTAAAACTTTTCGTGGAATTATGGAATCCCAGACTGGGTTGGGTTGGAATGGGCTTTAAAGCCCATCCAGTGCCACCCCTGCCATGGGCAGAGACACCTTCCACTGTCCCAGGCTGCTCCAAGCCCAAACCAGCCCAGCCTTGGACATTTCCAGGGATGAGGAGTCCACAACACCCCTGGGGCTCACTCTGGTGTTCAGGGATCAGGGCACATTTATTCTTAGCACTGAATGTCATTTGCAATCCCCTGTGACAGACTGAAGCTGTCAGCTGCTTGATTCCTCAAAAGCCTGCAGTTCCAGAGAACTGCTCAGAGAAGTTGCAGGGTTTGTGGGAAAGATGGGATGTTGATACTCAGGTGCTGTTTCACCTCGTGCTGCTGAAGGTGTTTTGACAACTCGAGCTTGGAGGTCAAGGCTTCAGAAGAGTGTGTGAGGTGGCACTTCCTGCTCTGGAAAGGGTTCTCCAGGAAATACATGTGTAGGATCCTCCAGAGGGAGAGGATCGTCTGCAGGGACCCCTGTACCACAGCAGCTCACAACCTTCCAACCACGTGCTGAGTTTGAGAGACATCAGAATCCTCTTCCTGGAGCTCTGAGTGGAGAGATTGAGGACTCAAGGATTCTCAGCCCACAGGGCTTGTGTTTCATGGCTTTTGGCCAGAATATATTCCTTTAAAAAGAAAGTCTTCATTTTCTCTTTCTGTAAATATTTGTCTTTCTATTCTTGATCTAAGTTACTAATCATTAACACTGTTATTAATATTATTAATTAACTATTAGTGGAGGGTGCAAGCAGCTGGGAATCAGTCTCTGCTCCCAGGGAACAGGGACAGGAGGAGAGGGAATGGCCTCAGGCTGGGCCAGGGCAGGCTCAGGGTGGGCACCAGCAGGAAGTTCCCCATGGAAAGGGTGCTCAGGCCTTGGCAGGGGCTGCCCAGGGAGGTTTGGAGTGCCCATCCCTGGAGGTGTCACCTGGAGGTGGCACTCAGAGCTCTGGGCTGGGGACAAGGTGGGCATCGGGCACAGCTGGGACTCCATGGGCTGGGAGGGCTTTTCCAGCCTCAGGGATCCTGGGATTCTGTGTTTCATTTAGTAAAATCCGAATTAAACATTTAGTAAGTGCTTGTTTGAACAGTTCCTCAAATTTCTCCTTGTCTTTCTGCCCTCCCTTTCGGGTGATTCCAAGCCAGGGTCAGTGTTCGATGAGAATCCGTTCAATTCGATACATTCACTCTTTTGGACTGGCAGAGAATGCCTGGGGTCTGTGGGGATGTCACACAGACAGCGCCTGGATAAGAGCAGTAATGCAGCAGGAGGGAAATAAGCAGGAATACATCATTCAGTGAGGGAAGAAGTAAAGCAGAAATGAAAATGAGAGGTCTCAGGGCTGAAGCTGTCCCTCACTCACCTTTCTGCCCTGTTCTGTTCTTGTTTCCCTGCCCGTGCCCGGGGTGCAGGAGTCCCAGCAGATGCTGGGCAGGTTGATTCCAGAGAAGCAGCTGCTGAACGATCAGCTCAAGCAAGTCCAGCAGAACAGTTTGCACAGTGAGTAGATTTTGGGGCACGCCTAAGCTGGGGCAGGACACGTTCCCTCACCGCCGTGTCCCCGGCACTGCTCTCTGTGTCTTGCGAGATGCACGTGGGAAAATGTTGCTTTCTGTGACCTGAACTGCTCCTAGCAGAAAATACTGACTTGGCAATGTGTTCACAACCAGGGGATTCCCTTCTCACCATCAAAAGAGCCTTGGAAGCCAAGGAACTGGCACGGCAGCAGCTCCGGGACCAGCTGGATGAGGTGGAGAAAGAAACCAGATCTAAACTGCAGGAAATTGATATTTTCAATAATCAGCTGAAGGTAACCCAGGACTCGTTAAGCCTTTCTGAATGTTCAGTTAATTATTTTCTAACCTGATTCTGAAAAAAAAAATTAACTGAAATGATTAAGAATGTCAGTTGGGGGAGCATTCTCAAATCTGTCTGTTGGGAATTTTATTTAATTTATATTTTATTTTTAAGAAAATGCTGCTCAGCTTTCAAACTCAGGATTTGAATCAATTTAATCTGCAGAATCCCTTTAGGAGGAAATTTGAGCCCTGATTCTGGATCTATGATGGCAAAAATGAAATTACCAATTTCTGTGCTTTTGCATCTAAGAAGTGCAGGACAAGGTCAGCAAATCTGCTGGAATCAGGAGTTCAAATTAAAATCGTGCATAAAAGCTTGATTTTCTACTGCCACACGGAATTGTTATCTGCTGTCTGTGTGCTCCTGCTTGTCCCTGAGTGTAGCTGCCTGTGGTTTGTGGTTTCATGCTTTACTGCTCAGTCTTTGTTAAAACTGTGATTTTTTTGTGTATTTCTGCACCAGAAATGTCAGGGTTCTGCAGAGAGAAGTTGGAAATCAGTCTGTAGTTACAAACTTTTAATAGCATTCCTTTTTCCATAAAATTTTCCAATGTTCAAGTACGTTATCTCCCAATTCCACTGGTGAGTTCTCCTGAAAGCTGACCAAAAATGCTCAGTTTCCTGCAAGGTGTCACAAATTGTGCTACAAGTTCAGCAGGAAAATCAGTGTGACAGAGACATTAATCAAATGGGATTAAATCAAACAATTGAGGATGGAAGGTGGGGTTGAATTTAAGCAACAAATAGCCTGTTTAAATTAGAGTTATTAATAATTATAGGAAAAATTTAAACCGTGGCCCTGTTCTAAGGTAAATTTGAAGATGAATCTCCCAGTTTGAGACAGGGAGGATGGAAGGGGAGAATTGCTGCAGAGTCAGACACAGAACAAGCAAAATGGGCACAATTTATATTTAAAAGAAAATAGAACTGTTTAATCCCGGCCTAATTAATTCTTGAGGTTTAAACCTCGCTTAATTTTTCTTCATATGTGGTCTTTGGATACATCTTAACATGTTGTGCTTTTTGGGTATCATTTTTTTTAATGAAGTCCTTTAAAAGTGATAAATTGGACCAAAGGAATATGAATTCTAAAATTAGTGCCTGTATTTGCTTTGATTGTAAATTACCTAAACATAAATGGGCAAAGGGGAAGAACAGTCTTGGAATTGTGACAGTAGCAAAAAAAAAAACCCCAAACCAACCAATCAATCAAAATTGAATCTTTTAGATATTGAAGGGTTGCACTTCACAGATAACAAGCTGTTGATAATTAAAAGCTGAAGTTGCCCATTAAGCACAGATTTATCAGCATGTCCAGGAATCCGAGAATGCCTTGACTAGAGGTAAATGATTTTGCAGTTTACCACGAAAATTGGTTTCAGTCAATTGATCGATAACAAGCTGTGGAGACACTTCTTTGGGAAGAGCAGAAAGTCCCCTCTGGCTTGAGGAGGTTGTGGAACTCATCTCCTAGGAGGAGATCAGGTGCAGTCTCTGGGGATTTCTGCCTTGCTGCAGCTTCCTGGGCTTTCTTGGAAGGGATGGGGCAGTCAGAGAATCCCGGAATTGTCAGCGTGGGAAGGGCCCTTCAGGATCATCCAGTCCCACCCCAGCATCACCCCAAACCCTGTCCCCAGGCCACATCCAGACACCTCTGGGACACCTCCACAGACAGCGACTCCAAACCAGCCCCTGCCAAGGCCTGGGCACCCTTTCCATGGGGAAATTCCTGCTGGTGTCCACCCTGAGCCTCCCCTGGCCCAGCCTGAGGCCGTTCCCGCTCCTCCTGTCCCTGTTCCCTGGGAGCAGAGCCCGACCCCCCCGGCTGCCCCCTCCTGTCAGGGCGTGGTGCTGCGCCCCTAGGTCCCCCCTGGCCCACCCTTTCTCCAGGCTGAGCCCCTTTCCCAGCTCCCTCAGAGCTCTCCAGCCCCTTCCCAGCTCCGTTCCCTGCCCTGGACACGCTCCAGCCCCAGCTGTATTATGGAAACCAAGACGTGGGAGCTGTATTCAGAGATTTCTCCCTTTTGTAGTTTCTCAAGATGTGCAAGGCATATTTTGGGGTGCCTGGAGGATTTTATAACTGGATTTAAATCCCTAAAAAGGCACATGGACCTTTTTGTGGGCTCAGCATGGAAGTGGTAGAGAGACCACTGAGAAGCTGCTGAGAGCAGCAGTGATTTCATGGCTGTTGTTCTTCATGGAATCACGGAGAATCCTGAGTGGGAATAAACCCACAGGGAGCACCCAGTCCCATCCAGACCCCCCAACAATCCCAGCCTGGGCATCCCTGGCAGCGCTGTCCAAACGCTCCTGGAGCTCTGGCAGCCTCGGGGCCGTGCCCATTCCCTGGGGAGCCTGGGCAGTGCCCAGCACCCTGAGATTTTAGGCACAAGGCCAGTGAAGGCTTTCCTGGAATCCTGGATTTACTGGGATTTGTGTGAAGTGGGAGTTCTCCAGCCGCAGATCACCTCTCTCTTAGGTGATCATATCACTCCAAACCAGGTCATTATGAACTTCCATCATTCTCACTTACCATTACCTAAAAAAATCAAAAATCTGTGACAGCTTTTAGGAACCACCACTGGAGAAGTTACTGACATTGGAAACGGGTAGAAGTTGGCTTGTAAATAATCTCTGAATTAATAATTTCCCTAAAAAGCAGAAGAACTTCTTGTTGAGTTCTCAGTTCCTGGGTGTGTAGAAACAGCAGCTCCTGTGGTGCCCTTTCTGTGATTATCAGGAAGCTGGATAATGCTCACAGTGAAATGTGAAATTTTTCAAATTGTGGATCAACAATTCGACATCTGAGCTCTAAATATGATAAAGGCTTCTTGTAAGTTAAGGGCAATAGGTCAAGATGGGAAAGACAGAAATCTTTCTTTTTAAAATACATTTTTATCAAACAAATAAATTACAAACTATGGTTGTAATCAAGGTAATTTAGTTTATCAGGCAACTTGTTTAACACCACAGCAGTTTGCAGGATACTCTGGATTTGTCTCCATGTTTTTATGTTCTCCAATAAGTGAATACTTTATACAAGTCTTAAATTGCATCATCTTTGCTGTGTGTCTTATTATCATAGGAGTGATTAGGGAGATAAATAAGATTTTTTTTTCTGCTAGATCTTTTTGTCATCCCTCCAAAACAATTGATTTCAGTTCCTTCTGATGAGTCCTTTGGAGTTGGAAATAGTCATAGAATTTGGTGCATTTCCAGCAGCTTTCAGGCTTACAAAATGTTATTAATATTTCAAATCAGGTCGTTTGAATTTAGTATTGGATATCTTTAGGTAGAACCACTTGGTTTCAGGGAGATTGTTGGTGCTTGTTTGGCAAAGAAATAGGCTGGTCAGGTATCCTTTGAAATGAGATTTGGGACATTTTATGAGATAAAATAATAATCTTGTGGATTGGGCTATATTTGGCTGTAAAGTGACTTTACCTTCCTGTAAAGTGACCGAGTTTGTTACAAGGTTGAAAGTTTGGCCACTTTTTTGTGTCTTACAGTTGAAGGAGTGAAACTTCAGTACTCTTTAAAAATCTCAGCCTAGAGATCTATTAACTAATAGTGATACAGGTGTCAATAAAATGGAACTTGGCCACTTGTTTATTTTAGGATCATGGGGTGGTCTGGATTGGAGGGACCTCAAAGGCCACCCAGTGCCACCCCTGCCATGGCAGGGACACCTCCCACTGTCCCAGGCTGCTCCAAGCCCCAGTGTCCAACCTGGCCTTGGGCACTGCCAGGGATCCAGGGGCAGCCACAGCTGCTCTGGGCACCCTGTGCCAGGGCCTGCCCACGGTCAGGATAAAGAATTCCTTCCAATATCCCTGGATCTAAACTGGCCCTCCGAGCTTAAGGCTCAATGTGGCTCCTGTCTCCAAGGACCAAATGCCCATTTCCTATAACATGGAAGAATCCAGAATTTCTTGCTGCTGTTCCTGCCCAAGAGCACCCAGGGAATCAGTTCACGTTTCTGAGGCAGTTTTGCTGAGTTTTCCCCAGTGCCTGCAAGCAGCAGAGAAGCCTTGCAGCCGAAGCTGTGCCGTGTTGTCCGTGCGTGCCGTCGCTGTCGCTGCCTGTGTGTCCGTGTGAGCAGGGCTCTCCTGCTCCCAATGCCTCCTTACATCTGAGCATTTCTTTCTTCCAGTCAGTGGCAGTGGAAGAGGCAATGCTGCAGTGCCTGGCGCTCCTCCTGGGCTGCATCCAGCACTTACACTCCTTCCCAAAGGTCTCCATGCCCTGCTCAGGCAGGACCCAGCTCTCTCTGAGTGAGGAGCCTCCTCCAGTTATGTGCTTCACTTTGCCTAAGCAGATGAGTGTGCAGTGTTTCATGGAGTCAGTGTTTGCTAAGGGGTGCCAGCACCAAACCAAACCCAAAGAGTTTAGCATTAGATTTTTATCTAATCCTTATGCCTGCATGAGGAGTGTGCCTTGAATTGCAACGTGGGCAAGGTTCTAGTGAGTTACTTTTCTCTTTTGCTTATCTGGAGCTTCAAGAGTTTAAATAAATTGCCTGTTTTGGTCATGATTTTCAGGATTTTTAAAAAGCAAACACTTGGATGGGAACTATCCCTACACATCACTAATTTGTGATTCCAGGTAGGAGAGAGGTGGTGACTTCCTTCCTTTGTCCAGTCTCCCCCAGGATGGGGTAAAGGGAGGAATTGTCTGCCAAGGCCAAAGCAGAATTCCCCTGTCCTGGGGAATGGGGCAGGAAAGGGTTCCTCTGGAAAAGCTTCAGGGAGCACACAACTGCAGGATCCTTTCCTCTGGGGTCAAATGCTCTGCTTGTCTCAGG
Source organism: Callaeas wilsoni (assembly GCA_013398955.1). Taxonomy (NCBI): domain Eukaryota; kingdom Metazoa; phylum Chordata; class Aves; order Passeriformes; family Callaeidae; genus Callaeas; species Callaeas wilsoni. The sequence goes on from VWPU01008980.1 coordinate 10,942, forward strand.
GGGAGAAGATGTGATGGAAATCTTGTGTTGTATTCTCTGAATATCCCAAATCCTGTTGTCTTTCTGTCAAAAAGGCGCAGTCTGGGCTGTAACAACTCCACTTCTACCATGAAGGTTTTTGTAGCAAATGACTTGGCTGTATATAGAGAATATTGCTCTGCTCTATGAAGTGCTGTAATTCCTATTCAGTTATTATTATTGTGGCTTTTGTAACATCTCAAATTCTCTCTGTTGGTCTCTTTGGGAATTAAGTGCCAGGGTAACAATTTCTCTGCTTTTAAGGTAAGGCATTCCTTGTCCTGCACCCCAGGAACGAGCAAAGCCTTGGTGTGTCTTTGGAACTGCAGCACAGGCGTGGGACATGTCCAGCTGGGAGCTGTGTCTGTACAGGATGAGTGCAGGGCTGTGCTGAACATCCAGCTGGAAAAGTCTTGGCTGTTGAAGCGTTGCTGGAGTTCTGATGAACTGGTTTCCAGTAGAGCTGTGGGAGATGCTGGTTCTTCCTCCCCACGCTCCCCCTTGGCAGAGCAGTGGAGCATCTCTGTTGCATGAGATGCCCAGCACACCTTTGTTTCCTCCTGGCTGACCCAAAGAGGGATATATATGGGATTTTCTCATCTCTGAAAAGGCTCCATCCAGTGCCAGCACTATAAACTGGGTTTGATTTCCTTAACACAACAGTTGTGTCACAGAAAAATCCCTTCACAGGACACTGACCCAGCACATCAGCTTGGCTGGGAGGGAATAGGGTTAAAATGTCTGTGGAAAATTTAAATCATTGTTAAAATGTCCCCTGAGATCCTGAGTTAGCTGAGCAGGTGGATGAAATGGCAAAACAAGCAAAGAAAATACTTTAATTATTTGTCCCGGGGTAGGCAGCAGCATTTACTGATCCTGCTCCTTGCACTCACAACAGAAGCCCTTTGCTCCAGGCAGACGTGGGGGCATGGCTCACCTCCAGCATTCCCAGTTTTCCATTGGCAGTGGAAGTGGTGAATATCCTGCATTTAGTGCTGAGATGCCTTAGGGAGCTGCCCCTGGATCCCTGGAAGTGTCCCAGGGAGCTTGGATGGGGCCTGGAGCAGCCTGGGATAGTGGGAGGTGTCCCTGCCTGGCAGGGGTGGCACTGGATAATCCCTAAAATCCCTTCCAGCCCAGCCAGTCTGGGATTGTCTCAGCTGAAGGGTGTAAATCCCAGCACTTCCGGTGTTCTGGAATTTGTCCCATGCACTTGTCCATGGTTTTGGTACAAATCAGGGTTCAGGAGGTCGTGGAGAGGACGTGGGGACTGTGGATCCCCTGCTCATCACTCTCTGGGTGATCATAAAACAAGGCATTGCCCAGGTTGGGATTATCCCTGCATTCCACTGGGGTTCATGGCCTTAGAGGGTTTTAATTCCAACTTCCCTAAGAACTGATTCTGTCTTTAATGATGCTGAGCTCAGTTTTCATTGAATTTAAAATTGAGGAGCATTAATGAAATAAAACTGAGAGCTGGGCCAGAAGGATCAGCTTCCCTTTTGAAACTTTCATCCCTGTACCCAGTGGGTTTGAATCACTTCAGTTTATTTGTTTGTCTCCTGTGCAGTTTTCTCATTTGGGTCAGTGCATGAGGAGTTTTACATGAAAACTTCCTGTGGTTTGTAGATTGTGAATTTCTGAAAAACTATCCAAATACTTCCAAAATTAACTGTTTCAATTTCACCCGTACCATGTTTTCATTAAAAGATATCAATTTTTTGAAATGAACTATTTTCAGTGAAAATCTTCAGTGGTCACAGGTAAAGTTTTCCCTTTTTCCCCTGTGATGCTGAGGAGTTCAGATGCAAAATTCCAGGTTATGCAAAGAGATCCCAGATAAAAGTTGTATTTGTATTAATAGATGTTAATGCAGAGAACAAATCTTGAAGAAAATATTATGGTTTTGTTATTATTATTTATATTCTAATTTTTTCAGGCAATATCCTTCCAGTTAAAGAAAAACTGACTTGTATATGAATGAGTACTCTCTGTACCATAATTCATCCCAAAGACATTCCTTAAGGATTTCAGCCTCCTGTGTACAAACCAATCCCAAAGGTTCTTTAGTAAATCAGCATTAATTGGCAAATGAAACTGATTAAGAGTTGCTGTTGTGAGAGGTCAGAGGGCAGATTTGTGTATGGAATTTAATAAATGAATTCCACAAACCAACAAACAAAACAAACCAAAAGCGACTGTTCAGATTAAGCTTTGTTCATTTTTTAGAGTCCCATTTTAAGGTTTTCTGGTTTCCTAACGCTTTAATGGATAAAAATAGGAAAACAGTAGGTGATTCATAGACCCTGGAAATGAACCAGAGCTATCTGCATTTGGCAGGAGCGGGAGTTTGGACAGAGATCCCCAGCCACTGCCAGGTGTTGTCCCCTCACAGTGAACTCTTTGGGGCCGTCAGTTCTGAGTCACAGAGTGGATGTTTACACCTGTTTTCCTTTTTTTAATCCAGGAGCTGAGAGAAATCCATAACAAGCAGCAGCTCCAGAAGCAGAAGAGCTTGGAAGCTGAGAGGTTGAAACAAAAGGAACAGGAAAGGAAGACAGTGGAGCTGGAAAAGCAAAAAGAAGCTCAGAGGTAACAAACTGCTTTAGGGGAGCCCTAAACGTAACGCCTCCCCTGGCATCTCCTGGGAGATATTCCTGTCTGCCCGAAACTTCCAGGCATGCAGATGAGCTTTGTGTCCTCTAGTGCCACCCCCTAATGCTTGGGAAGGGGATTGGTTGGACACCAGCAGGAATTTCCCCATGGAAAGGGTGCTCAGGCCTTGGCAGGGGCTGCCCAGGGAGGTTTGGAGTGCCCATCCCTGGAGGTGTCACCTGGAGGTGGCACTCAGAGCTCTGGGCTGGGGACAAGGTGGGCATCGGGCACAGCTGGGACTCCATGGGCTGGGAGGGCTTTTCCAGCCCCGGGGATTTTGGGATTCCATGAATGAGGGTTTTTTCTCACACTGCTTTTGGTCAGGAGTTCACACTGTCCTTGGACAAACCCAGTTCTTTGCAGCACACCAAGTGTGTGAGGAGCAGCTGCTTCTCAGGGGTTTGTTCCTAATCCTGCAGAAATTCCAGGGGTGGAATAGGCCATGGAACAGACTGGAGCACACTGGGCATTCTTTGGATCTTCAGAGTTGTTTTTTATGGGGCAAATTGTTTCCAGCAGAGACTGTTTATTCATTTCTTGTTGTCTTGTCCTCTGGTGGAGGGGAAGGACTTGTTAACTCTAGTGATTGGGAACAGGAAACATTCCCAATAATTCTCTGGAGTGCTGTGTAAAGCTTGCAAATACTTCTCCTCCTTGCCCCTCAACATCAGGATAAGGATGGCCACATGTTCTGATTCCTGCTTTTTCCTTTCTGATTTGGCTGCTTGGAGCCTTACCTTGGGATGGATCTTTAAGGTCCCTTCCAACCCAAACCATTCCATGAGCCTGTGGTTTCTGGGAATCATTGTGTGAGGAGGTGCTGGGGAGTGGTTGATAACTCACCAAAATAAAGCTAGGGCGTGGCAAAGCCCTGAAGAGGACGCTTGGTCCTGGAGATCACCCCAAAGCTCTGGTGGGCTTTGGTTTGAGCAGCCCTAATTCCCCCAACTGTCCCCAGGCGGATCCAGGACCGGGACAAACCGCGGCTGGAGCGGGGACAGCCGGAGGAAGAACCGCAGTGGCAAAAGAAAATCCAGGAAGATGACAAGCAAAAAAGGGAAGAAGTACCCAAGAAGAAGGAAAGTGAGGATAAGGGGAAACAGGAAATGCAGGAGAAGCTGAGCAAGCTCTTCCAGCCCCACCAGGAGCCGAACAAGCCCGTCCAGGCTCCGTGGTCCAACGCAGGTAGGGTCCAACAGCAGGGAATCTTTTCTCTGCCCATTTCACACAGAACAAGGTGGGGTTCAGGGCTGGATTGTGAGTCCTGTTAAAGTAAATAATGCCTGGATCGAGCTCTGGGCTCCAAAAATGGTTCTGTTAGGCATCACTGTTCTTCCCAGAAGGCTGGCGTTCCGCAGAGGGGAAAGCACAGCTCTGAGTCTGCAGGGCCAGGGAAGAGGGAATCTCAGCTGGAAGGGGCTGCGTGCAGGATGGCAAAAGTTATTTCTGTAGTTTTAATTTTGGTGTGGGAGATATGCCTTGGGATTTTTCAGAGTAGGAACACTTTGTCATTTAGTCACCCTTTTCCTTTCCTGCCTTCCTTTGTTCACTGGACAAATGACCTGAAATCTAAAATTTCATCCCCCCTTTTCTGCTCTCCACACAGTCAGCTGAGAGCTTTTTCTGTGCATTGTATCCTGATCGTTGCCCGTGTTGGGAATCCTGCTTCCCTCTTAAGTGGCTTGGATACACACAAGAACTGTTTGGGAATGTAAAACTGGTTTAAATTTTTGTCCAAAGGATTGCATCCCTTTTATGACTAAATCCTGCCCAGAGGGGCTGTGGGCTCCGAGTTCCTGGCAGTGCCCAAGGCCAGGTTGGACACTGGGGCTTGGAGCAGCCTGGGACAGTGAAAGTTCTCCCTGGATGGGCTTAAAATCCCTTCCCACCCAATCCATTCTGTGTTTCTATGATTTTCCCTGTTGTTTAGAGGAGAAAATAATTTTAAAAAATGTATTCAAATAATTAATTTTTATATTTCCCTTGTGTAAAAAGGGGATAAGGTCCTTCTGCCGACCCTGCCAGGTTTGGTGCTTCTTGTCTGCACTTTCACCCCATTTTCCAAGTGTTTAAAAATCAGGTGGTTTGATTTCTTCTCTCTGTATCTGTGTGTTTGTTTCCTTTGCTCAGAGAAAGCTCCTCTAACCATTTCTGCTCAGGAGGATGTAAAAATAGTGTATTATAGAGCTCTGTATCCTTTTGAATCCAGAAGCCACGATGAGATCACCATCCAGCCTGGAGACATCGTCATGGTAAGCAGGGAAAATTGGGAAAATCCCTTCAGCTTCTGCCATGTGTGATTGAGATTTTATATGGCAAGAAAGGAAACTTCAAATCCTAAAAGTTTGGTTGCAGGTGTGTCGATAGAGAATAATTCCCAGTTTTTCAGGGACGTGGTCAGCGTGTTGTGTCAGACTCTGAAGCAAGGTTTGCTTTTGTCTCTAAGTTATAATTCCGTGGTTAATGGCTGCAGGGATTAAGTGGATATTAATACTAATTAATCATTAGTATGATCCTAACATGCAGAATGAGAATTCCTGGGGGAATTCTTAAATACTGTTCACTGGGGGAAGTGTATTCCCAACAGTGTTCTACCCAGCAAAATTGATTTTAAGAGCTTTTACCTTTTAGCTCTGTTTAGTAACAGTGGATTTGGGGAAGAAAACCACTTTGTAGACTCTCCTAAATTGTAATTCTTACTATTTTTAAAAAAAACCCCTGTTCTGGGAAATTGAATGTTTTGGGGTTGGTTTGGATTTGTACTGATTGAGTGTTTGTGACATTGGAATGTGCCTCTGGAAAATTGAGAGAATCCTGGCTCCATGTCACTGCTGAGGGCTCTGAGTAAGGATACAAGAGGCTGCAAAGCTGCAGCAGGAGTGGTGTTGGAGAGGGGACTCTGCAGGCTGCTGGGAAATGCTGGGAAGCCTTGTTTTCCTGGGAAATAAGGGGTGGCTTGGGCTTGCAGGTCGTTTTGGGAGCAAGAGTGATGACTCTTAGGCAGACTCGCTGGGAAAACAACAATTTTCCCAAAATACGTGATTTTAAGAAGCATTTCACACATTTTTAAATTGAGATTTGCAGTGAAAATAACATTTTTCCTTAGAGTATGTGGTTCTAGGGAGCTCTGCACATATTTATCCCTGTTCTTGCAGGGAAAATAACATTTTTCCTCAAATATGTGATTCTAAGGAGCGCTGGAATCATTTTTAAAGAAGAGACTTGCAGGGGAATAACATTTTTCCCAAGATACGCAATTCTAAAGAGCACTGAAATAATTTTTAGAGAGAGATTTGCAGGGAAATAAGATTTTCCCCCAAAATATGTGATTCTAAGGAGTGCTGCACGTATTTTAAATAAAGACTTTGAGACCATCTAAGTCGATTTTGACGTGCTCAGCCCCATCGGGGCAGGGGAACTCCTCTGTGTTGTCTCTATTTAAGTTATTTTTTCCTGTAACTAAAGCAGATGGCTGGGGGCTGTCCCTGCTGCCCCGGGGAGATGCCCTGGAGCAGAGGCTGGGCAGAGTGAAAGGATAAAGGGCAGGGATTTATGGAAAGGCCTTCCCAGAGACTGCACCCAGGATGGACACAGCCACACGTTTTTGGGACAGATGGAAGTTCTGTCCATTTTTACATCAGAGGTTGTGGGCTTCCAAGCAGGGGTTCAGAGATGCAGCGAGGCAGGAGTCCAGAGCGAGGAATGAATTATTTATTAAATTTACAATCCCATTTATATATTCTAGTTCCATAAAGCAATTGAACAGTGCTCACACTTCTCCTAGGGTGATTGGTCAAAGTCTCAGACACCCACTTAGAAATGTTTTTTCCTAATATAATGTACACGAGGTCAGAAGATACCAGATATGAATGCTATTTACAAAAACCCTATCTATTGTTTACATGGCTTACACAGCAAAGGAAAAGTTCTCACAGAATGAATGCAAGGAGAGAAAATTTCCCTGCTCACAGCATTTCAGCATCCACAAGAGGTTAATTGTGCAATTCCAGCTTCAGGCAGTGCAGTCCCATTCTCTCAGTTTGCTCCCCCCAACTCACTTTTGTTTCCATTTCTCGGGGCCTGAGACAGTGAGGTGTCCTTGATTCCCAGGCCTGGAGAGGAATTGTTGTGTCTGACCAAAATGGGAACAGCAGTTGCTCACACTCTGTATGGAGCTCAGAGTTACACACTAAAGAATTGCAGGATTACAAACATGTGAAAATATAAAAGCTAAAATCCTAAGGCATCACTGGTGTCAGAAGTAGTTCAGACACCCTGGACCAAGGTTTACTTTTGCTGCTGCCTTGGGGCTCCTCCCTCGGCCCTCCTGTGTTTGTGCTGTGGTTCCAAAGGCCCCAGTGGTGCCTTTCCTTGGAAAACAGCAGTTTGCAAGCTCAGTGTTAGGCTGAGGGTGGCTGGTGACATCAGTGCAGCTGCACTGGAGCTGAACTCCAGCTGAGAGCTTCCTGCCCCACCAAATCCCTGCTCCTTGGAGTAACTGTCCTCACTCAAATGGAGCATTGCCACTCTGGACCCCAAAGTCTGACCCATTTCGGAGCAATGGTCCTGTCACACAGCAGGGCACGAGGTGCCACCCAGAGCCCAGGGCTGGATCCCAATCCTGGCTGGAATCCTGGCTGGAAGGGGGCTGCAGATCTCATTCTGTCACAGGAGCTGGGCCTTTAACAGAGCTTGGGAATGACCTTCCCAAGGGTATAAACCCCTCATCCTGGGCACGGACCCTGAGCCCTGGCTGCGGGGCCCAGGGAGGAGGAGGAGGAGGATTTATCCAGGAAGAAAAAGGATTTGCCAGTCTGAGAAGGGCTGTGCTCTGCCTGGCCTCTGGAAAAAGCCTGTGGCACCGCTGGATCTGGTGCCACGCATTACAGAATTACTCTGGTTTTTTAATTCTCCCACTTTTTAATTATCTTGTCCTTTCAATGTACTTTAAATTTCTTCCACTGTAAGTGTAGATTGATTTTAATCCTGGCTACAACTCAACCAAACTTTTGTGTGGGAACAGATATTCTCCTCTGAAAAATCTACAACGAATTCGAATGACAGTTTCTCATCAGTTTTCATAGTTAGTGGTTGTTGGAGTTGGAATCAATCTTCTTTGTGATCCACAGAACTAAGGAGTTGTCAGCTGTGGCTCTAAAGTACAGCTGAATAAATAAAAAACAACCTCCCACACACTCTAATTCATTTTTCAGGTGTACGTTTAAAGCCTGGTTGTATTTTGAAAAAAAATAATGTGGGATTGTTGTTGGGACTTGTGGATGGTGGGTGTGAAAATATAAGGAAATTGGAACAAATTGGCTTAAAAAAGATTCAAAGGAATTTACTTAAAATTCCAGTACTGTACTGCAAAACCAGATGTGACTTGTATTTTACGTGAAGAAGAAACCAGAGCTGGTATGAATTATGAAATTTAAATTATCCTTCAAAGTGCCTTTTCATGAGTGTACATAGAGAACTTAATTGGGATGAATAAGCAGAAATCTGCGTGTCCTCATAGGCTGTTTAAGAATTATTGTAGCTGCAGATTCTTTCCTGAAGAGGCATTAATTGGATGGGTCTAAAACCTTTTGGTTGGTTTTTTTTTCCTTATGCCTGAAGAATCCCGGTGGTTTCTGTAAGCTCACAGATGCTCTTTTTGGAACATCTCCACACCCAGATTTGCCTTTTCCGTGCTGTTTGTTTCCCTGGTGTGGGGTGATGGCCGCTGCTGCCCCAGCCCGTGCGGGTGATTCACCTCGGGTGCTGTAATCCCTTTCTCCCGGAGCCACCCTCAGCTGTGCCCTTCCCTCTCCCATCCCGCTGCTTCCCTCTCTGCTGCAGTGCAAATTTTGCTCTGCACTGCAGGAAAAGCACATGGAACCGGTCAAGCACAAAATGCCTTTATTTCTGGGATTGCCTTGGGCTGACAGGGGCTGAGAGAGGAGGAGGAGGACCCAAAAACCGCAGGAATAAGGGATTGGTTTGCACCAAAAGGGGAGGGTGGATGCAAATTCCAGTGGGAGGCACAGACTCAACAAATGGCCTGAGGCAAAGGAATTTCTCCTCTGAGGAGTCCAGGGACAGGGATCCTCCCTGCCCTGGGCTGATCCCAGCGTGGGCAGCAGGAAAGGGATTGGGATCGTGCCCCTGTGCCCTGCTCAGGTGAGACCCCACCTGCAGAGCTGCCCCAGCCCTGGGCCCAGCACAGGGAGGACGTGGAGCTGCTGGAGAGAGTCCAGAGGAGGCACCAGGATGAGCAGAGGGATGGAGCAGCTCTGCTGGGAGGAAAGGCTGGGAGAGCTGGGATTGTTCAGCCTGGAGAGGAGAAGCTTTGGGGTGACCTCATTGTGGCCTTGCAGGGCCTGAAGGAGCCCACAGGAAACATGGAGAGAGACAATTTCCAAGGGCTGGAGGGACAGGACACAGGGAATGGCTTCCCAGTGCCAGAGGGCAGGGATGGATGGGATATTGGGCAGGAATTGTTCCCTGGGAGGGTGGGCAGGCCCTGGCACAGGGTGCCCAGAGCAGCTGTGGCTGCCCCTGGATCCCTGGCAGTGCCCAAGGCCAGGTTGGACACTGGGGCTTGGAGCAGCCTGGGACAGTGGGAGGTGTCCCTGCCATGGCAGGGGTGGAACAAGACAGGTTTTAGGGTCCTTTCTGACCCAAATCATTCCATGGCTCTGTGATTTTATTATGGAGAAAAAAAAATAAACCAATTGTCAAGCCCTCTTGCATTGCAGAAAGTTCATTACTGCAGAGGAGATGGGTTGTTTTCAGTAAAAATTCCATTTGCAGGGTGTGTTTCTTAACTCTGTAAATTCCTGTGTCTGCAGGTGGATGAGAGCCAGACTGGAGAGCCAGGGTGGCTTGGTGGAGAACTGAAGGGGAAAACTGGATGGTTCCCTGCGAACTACGCAGAGAAAATTCCGGACAGTGAAGTTCCAGCCTCTGCCAAGCCAGCGGCCGAGCCCTCTGCTGCTCCCAAAGTGTCCGTGCAGGAAACCTCCACCCCCCTGGGAGCCCCTGCCCCTCCGGAGGGTCCTGCCTCATCCAACAACTGGGCAGACTTCAGCTCCACGTAGGTTTGGGTGCTGCTGAGCTCTCCAGTGTGTGGAGTCCTTTGGAAGTGGCCCTGAACACAGCAGCCAGAGTGCAAACTGAAAATACCTTCTTTGAAGTGAAAGATGTTTTCTGTAAGAATCAGTAGAAGTTGCACCCTGTGGGACTTGAGGCTGCTCCCATCGCACCTGCCTGGGCACAGCAGGAGCAGGAGACATCCCCAAGTGAGGATGTGGGTGTGGTGGAAATCCCAGGGTGTTCACTTCCCTTGGAATCACAGAATCCCAAAATGGTGTGGGCTGGAAGGGACCTCAGAGCCCACCCAGTGCCACCCCTGCCATGGCAGGGACACCTCCCACTGTCCCAGGCTGCTCCAAGCCCCAGTGTCCAACCTGGCCTTGGGCACTGCCAGGGATCCAGGGGCAGCCACAGCTGCTCTGGGCCCCCTGTGCCAGGGCCTGCCCACCCTCCCAGGGAACAATTCCTGCCCAAGATCTCACTTAAATTTCCTCTCTTTCAGTGTGAACCCATTCCCCCTTTCCCTGCCACTCCTGTTCCTAGTGAACAATCCCTCTCCAGCTGTCTTGGAGCCCTTCAGATACTGGAACCTCCTAAATCCATTTCTCATACATTAGTTACTACCAAGACTTACTGAAAGCTTCCAACTTGCTTATGCAAAATATGCTAATGGCAGAGACAACATGAAAAGGTGACCTAATTCCTGATCACAGCGTTAGTAAGACTGATGGAATTAGAACACGTGCCCTTCCCTGGATGTCTTAACTCAAGACACTGGGCACTTTTATCGACTGCAATTCCTTATCCTTTGGCCATGAAATCCATATTTATAAACTGATATTGATGCCTTGGAGAGGCTGCCCTGGAGCAGAGGCTGGGCAGAGTGAAAGGATAAAGGGCAGGGATTTATGGCAAGGCCTTCCCAGGGCACACCTTGGGCAGTGCAGGAGTCTCGCAGAGACTGCACCCGGGATGGACACAGCCACACGTTTTTGGGACAGATAGAAGTTCTGTCCATTTGCAGTCAGAGGTTAATTGTCCAATTCCAGCTTCAGGCAGTGCAGTCCCATTCTCTCAGTTTGCTCCCCCCCAACTCACTTTTGTTTCCATTTCTCGGGGGCTGAGACAGTGAGGTGTCCTTGATTCCTAGGCCTGGAGAGGAATTGTTGTGTCTGACCAAAATGGGAAAAGCAGTTGCTCACACTCTGTATGGAGCTCAGAGTTACACACTAAAGAACTGCAGGATTACAAATATATGAAAATATAAAAGCTAAAATCCTAAGGCATCATTATCCCAGGAGGAGGCCCTGGCACAGGTTGGACACTGGGGCTTGGAGCAGCCTGGGACAGTGGGAGGTGTCCCTGCCATGGCAGGGGTGGCACTGGGTGGGCTTTGAGGTCCCTTCTAACCTAAACCATTCCAGGATTCTGTGTCTAAAGGAGAGGGATGTGAGAGGTCAGTGATGTGCAGGTTGGAAGATTTCAAGCCAGCTTTGGAAAGAACGATTGATTATTTTTATTTCTCTTTCCACTGTGTGTAATGCAGCCTGCACTGCTTGAACTTCTGTTTGTTGGGACACAGCTAAGAACTGAAATAAAAATGTGTCCTTCAGTGGCAAGGGCAAGGAGCTCAGTTTGGGGGTTTCCTTTGAAGATAAAGTTGTGGTTAACCAGTGTTAGATTGCACTGCTGCACTTTGAGTCATGGTGCTTGTGGATACTCATTGTTAATGTAGAATGTTGAAATATTTGTTCTGCATGAGTTTTTTTCTTCCTATTGTTAAAAACAGTAGGAATTACATCATTCTTTTCTTTTTTTTTCCCAGCTGGCCAACAAACACCAGTGAGAAGCCAGAGAGTGATAACTGGGATGCCTGGGCAGCTCAGCCATCCCTGACCGTGCCCAGCGCGGGGCAGCTCCGGCAGCGCTCAGCCTTCACTCCTGCCACTGTCACAGGCTCATCCCCCTCCCCTGTCCTGGGCCAGGTGAGCTCCTGGGCTCCCCAAATGTTCTGAGCCAGCACAAAGGCTTGGAGAGCAAAGAGTGAACCTTGCCCGTGCATTGAACACTCACCTGACATAGGTGAGCACCTCCCGGAGGGGTGGCAGGGAGGGCCCCACCTGCAGAGCTGCCTCCAGCTCCAGGATCCCAGCACAGGGAGGGTCTGGAGCTGCTGGAGAGAGTCCAGAGGAGACAGCAGGATGAGCAGAGGGATGGAACAGCTCTGCTGGGGGGCAAGGCTGGGAGAGCTGGGATTGTTCAGCCTGGAGAGGAGAAGGCTTCGGGGAGAGCTCAGAGCCCTGCCAGGGCCTGAAGGGGCTCCAGGAGAGCTGGAGAGGAACTTGGGACAAGGCATGGAGGGACAGGACACAGGGAATGGCTTCCCACTGCCAGAGGGCAGGGATGGATGGGATCTTGGGCAGGAATTGTTCCCTGGGAGGGTGGGCAGGCCCTGGCACAAGGTGCCCAGAGCAGCTGTGGCTGCCCCTGGATCCCTGGCAGTGCCCAAGGCCAGGTTGGACACTGGGGCTTGGAGCAGCGTGGGACAGTGGGAGGTGTCCCTGCCATGGCAGGGGTGGCACTGGGTGGGCTCTGAGGTCCCTCCAACCCACGCCATTCTGTGGATCTTTGATCCATTGGCAACATCTGGGGCAGGATTTAACACAAAGCACTTTCTGATTTGCTGGTCTGGGATGGCTTTTTTAGATTTTGATGGTCTGGGTTTGGGTCACTTCCTTGGGGCTTGCTTGACTCCCGTGACAACCTCCTGTCCCAAGTGGGTTATGTGGTTTAGTGGAACAGCAGTGGAAGAGCTTCCCAGCTGAGTTCTGTCCATCTGTTCTGGCATTTCGTTTTCCTCAGTGGAACAGCAAACTGTTCTTGGGAGCTATGTGTTCTGGAAAGTGCTAAATACCTACCTCAGAGCAGAAAGGAATTGGAACCTGCCACCAACAACGTGCAGGAAAGCATCATTTTCCATCATTTTCCATCATTTTCCATCATTTTCCATCATTTTCCATCATTTTCCATCATTTTCCATCATTTTCCATCAAGTTGACTCCAAGTCCTGCCAAGGCAGCTTCACAAGCGTTTATTATTATTATTCTGCTTTTAGAAGGCCTACTGCAGATGGGTTTTTTGATAGTTTAGGTAAGGTGTTTAAGTGCTTAATACTTTTTGCTTTTATAGTAGTTATTTTAAAAGCTTACTTGAGTTTTTTTGGGTTTTTTAAATATTTACTTTGGAGGAAGTTTATGCTCAGAATGCATGGAGCATTAGGACTAGTTACAATAGGATGGTTTTTTTAAACTTTTTTAGTTAGGCTTACTTTAGCTAACTAAAGTAAGTTAGCTAACTTTAGTTGTATCTTAATTGTAAAACTAATTAATTGAATCTCGATGATGTGTTAGCAGACAGAAATGCAGGAGGACTGTAAACATTTCTGGAATTAGTTTGGATGTTTAATTGATGCTTTAGTTGAGAGAGAATCTGTATTTGTTGCTGTCTAAGCAGCCTAAGAATGTAATTCCTTAAGCAGCTTTCTTGCTGAAAGGTGGAGCGTGACTGACACCTCTCTCTCTCTCTTTGAAGGGTGAAAAAGTGGAGGGGCTTCAAGCACAGGCTCTGTATCCTTGGAGAGCAAAAAAAGACAACCACCTGAACTTCAACAAGAACGATGTGATCACAGTGCTGGAGCAGCAGGACATGTGGTGGTTTGGGGAGGTGCAGGGACAGAAGGGCTGGTTTCCCAAATCCTATGTGAAGCTCATTTCAGGCCCCATTAGGAAGTCAACGAGGTATTTTGTTTGCTTTTCCTGTCCTTTACTTCTCTGCTGGGGTAGAAGGAAATAGGAAGAGCTGCACACTTGAATTTTAAACTTCTACCCTGTAAAAGGGCCCTTGTTTTTATCTGGAGGGTTTTGACTTCCAATCCTGACAATCTGTGTCAGCAATAAGGAAACTGACCTCAGTTCTCCTTGGGCCCTGCCTGACCAACAAAAGATTAATTAACCTTCTTAATTTTATGTGGCTTGCAACTGAAAAACGAGTGTGTCGGACTTTCTGAAGTACAGCTGTGTAAGTCAGAGCTTCTCTCTGCCCAAAATCAAAAGGTATTTCTCAAATCTAAATCACTTCTCATTATTCTTGGAGGACTAAACATTTAAAATCTCATTTTGTGTAGTGTGAAGGCAACATGAACATTAGGAATACAAATGAGAATTGTTTTAGATAATTTTTTTTTCCTGAGGAAAAAGAGGAGATGCAGAAAATTCTGTATTTAAGGCAGTTGCTTAAATGTAACCCTGAGAAGCCACTGGATTCAAAGCTTTATTTTGCACATTTACTGTCTCTTCTTTTAAAATCCTGGGAGTTGCTTGTGGGTGCACATGCCTTTTTGAGTTTGAAATATAGTAACAATTTTTCTGAAGATATTTGATTTCCTAAATAACCATTATTTTCTTCTAAAGCATGGATTCTGGTTCCTCAGAAAGTCCTGCTAGTCTGAAAAGAGTAGCATCCCCAGCAGCCAAGGCAGCGGTGTCAGGGGAAGGTGAGTCCTGGGTGGCCCTGGGAGCCTCTCGCTCAGGCATTGAACACAAGAACTCTGCTCTGTGCCAAAATCAGGAGTCACACTGTGCTGTTCAAGTGGTGTTAAAATCCAAGTGCAAATCAGTTTGCCTCTAGAATAATTTAGAATTATTATTCGAATAACAGTTTATGTATGTTGTGTGTAGAGAAGTAATAGTTTCGCGTGTCACAGAAGATTTGAAAACACCTTCGGTAGTTTGGACTTTTTCCAATATTTCTATTTTTTTGCCATTACTTTGGTAACATTTTCTGACCTAGAATGGGTTTTTACAGAGGGCCCAATAAGCACATCTGTCCATGATGTCAGGAATTGGTAAATGTCTCAGTGTCCCCCAAAGCTCATTCCCAGTGTTTCATTAAAGCTCTTAACGAAGGCACTGACAGTCACTTACAGAGTATTGGGATCCTTACGGTCAGCTCCATTTTAAAGCTGGAGCCTGGGGCACAGACACAGAATTATCTGGTATTTTTCTGAAGGATTTTAAAAGGGGAATTCCTGGCTGTTGCCACCCTTCAGCTGGAGGGGAGTGTCCCCACATGGGCTGCCTTAACTCTGAATCGCTCCCAGTGCAGAGTCAGCTGAAGGTTAATTAAATCACAGGCAGAGGAAATCAATTAACCTAAATGTAGGTTACAGGTGAACGTTTGTGTGTGTCCCTGCAGCACAGCTGAAGTTTATAACTGCAATTCCAGGTACAGTTTGAGGTACCCTTACATTTAATTTACCTCTGGCATGAGCAGCACAGAAACTAAAAGGAGAGAAAAGGAGAGAATCCCTTAAAGACAAGTACAGCTGTTCTTGCTCAGTAAATATTCCATGGAATCCCAGGTGGTTTGGGTTGGAAGGGACCTTAAAGATCACCTTGTTCTGGTTTTCCTCATATTTGAGGAGAAGGAATTGTGGACATGCATGGTCTTGTCCCAGGTGGGATATCTCAGGTGTCGTGTTTGCCTTAAAAAGGACCACAGCTTTTGTTTAAACACTTCCAAAAAACTGTGGTTTTGAGAAATCATAAAGCAGGGATTTAACATCTCTGTTGAGAGGATTGAAGGAAAGCTCAAGTGCAGAAGGTGATTTTTAAGCTGTGTGGACTTTGCATCCCAAACTCTGAAAATTCCACTTGACAGCACAAGCCAGAAATCACTGAGAAACATGTTTAATAGCTAAATGAATGATTTATGTACATTTTAATTACAATAGCAAATTATATACAACCCCCCCGAGGCGGCCTTTTGATAGATCCTGTTCCTTTCCGATAGATATAATATATTCATTAAATATTGATGTTTCTATGAGTGATAAATAATAAACTTGCCTTCTGCCTAGCCCCTGATGCTAATGAGGCTTTGCAGAGGATCGCTGGGGGTTTCTGAGGAGTTTTCCCACGTGCTGTATTTCCCTTTTTCCAGAGTACATTGCCATGTACACCTACGAGAGCTCGGAGCAGGGAGACCTCACTTTCCAACAAGGTGACCTGATCCTGGTGACAAAGAAAGATGGTGACTGGTGGACGGGAACGCTGGGTGATAAATCAGGAGTTTTCCCATCTAATTATGTGAGACTCAAAGATTCCGAGGTAGAGAAATGTTTTCTTTGGGGTTGTAGTGGTAGCTGCAAGGCAGGGCATCCTAGGGGAAATAAAAATACATTGCAGACTTACTGCCTGAGATTGGAAAGGAAAGGCAATAACAACAACAGTAGTTGCATTTTACAACGTAATACCGTAAATAACTTTGGGAATCATCCATTAAAACAATGCTTACAGTAAGAGTGCACTTGGCAGCTTTGTAGACACTGATCAGAACAGCCATGATTATTTTATTGCCCTGCTAAGTTCTTAATGCCTGAGCTGTATCTTATGCCATTATTTTCAAAAAAACCCAAAAATCTAGATGGTAATATTTCAGTCTATTGTATTTTTTTCCCTATCATTTCTTACAATCAAGGAAAACAAATTTTGCACCAAAACTTTGCTAACTACTGTGTTTATTTGACAGTTTTTGACTGAATAATAGAGGTTCTGTTTCATCTCTTTTTATCTTGACATAATTCCATAGAACATGTCCTTTTTAAAAATTTTTTTGCTTTCCTTTTTGGGCATTCTAAAGAGAGACATTTTCTCATTTATATGGCTTGAAAGGATAATTTATCTCCCAGTAGGAATTACTTGAGATCCAGAGTTGGGTACACGACTGATCTCTTGATGAGAAGGATTCTGGTTTATATCTCTGGAATAAAGGGGGGTTAATGTAAATAAATAGAAATCAGTGGATTTGGGGGAATCTGGATGGTGATGCACAAGAACTCAGTGAAGGACTCTGCAACGCAGAGCCTGAGCAGAGTCACTCCTTAAAACCATTCCTGCAGCTGGAAAAGCCAGAGGATAAAACCTGCAGTGAAATCTGCAGCTGTAGGAAACCTTTCAAGAGGAACTTTCTGGAGTGTCAAGGACTTCCAACAGCATCCTCTGGGCCAGGATTAAAAAACCACTTGGAATTAGTGATGTTTGCTATTGCAGTCCTTGGAGGGATGGGATTGGGATGCTTGTGGAGAGCTGAGGTGTTCGGTTCTGAGCCCCCATTTCCCAGAGAGCTTGGTCAGGTGTTCCTGTCACCTCAGCTTGGCTGGGGCTGCCCCAGCTCAGTGCACTTCACTCAAAAGCGCTCCAAGTGCCCTTTTCCTGGTGAAAATCCCACCTGCAGCTCAAATCTTGATGGGAGAGGGAGGAAAAGGCACGGAGCTGGTGCAGCCCTTGCTCCCAGGATGTTGTTTTTATCCCAGGGCTCCTGTGCCTGCAAGGACACGGATCTGGCTCCAAGTGGGTGATTGGGTTTTGCTCTCCAGCCTGGTCCCAGAGCCAGTTTTTGCAGAGGATTTCACAGTCCTGGCTCTCTGGGCACTCAGATGTGCTGCTGTGCTTGGACAGCTGCCTGGGCCTGGAAGGTGTTCTGAAAAGAGAAATAATTTTGTGTTTTCTGCACTGTTGACAGGCCCAAAGAAAAGCAGGGGTGATCTTTCAGCAGCAAGGGCAGAGTTTCTAGAAATGACTCGAAATCTCAATGGTTTCTACAGCAAAAGAATTTTTTTAATTTGTTCTTCTGTGGCAGGCTGTGCCCATTCACCTCAGGGTGCTAAAATAAACCCTTCCCTGTTCCTTCAAGCTTCAGCTTATTAAAAAGGTGGGAAAGTCTTTGTTCTTCAGAGGAACAATGGCACAGTGGCCCATTCTCAGGGTTTTCTTAGGGAGAGGTGGATGGAGACAGGGTTTTATTCTGGACACTGGTGAGAATTCCCTCTGTGGGGATGGAACTCATGGGGAGCTTGGAAACACAACAATTTCAACATGTCTGGTTATAAAACTTTGCACAGAGGTTCAGAAAATAATCCCTGAATGGATCAAGTCAGGATTTGAAGGGTCCTGCTGTACAACACAATTGGCAAGTCTTTGCTGGGGTTTATTAAATTGACAAAGCAAGTTCTGCTCTGCTGGCTCAGGAGACTTCATCACTTGCCACAAAATCCCCCCGGGTGTTTAGTGAGTGTCCCAGGTGTGCAGGGGCAGATGGAACAGGCTCTGTCCTCGCTGCTGGGTTTACTCCCAGCAGAAGGAATAGGAATAGGAAGTGCTTCTCCATCTCCTGAGCGGGCCAGAAACGCATCATTTATGAATTCAGTTATTTATTGAAGTGCTGTGAGACTTCTCCGTGTGTTTCTTCTGCTTTTGCACTGGGGATTCAGAGAATCCTCAAAGACAATTCAGACTCAGTCTGGTCTAGGTGATTTTGAAATTTCTATTTTAAAATCATCTCTCTGTGTGTCCCAGTAAAGACAATGTCCCAGCCTGTTTGGTCTGTCCACGTGCTTCTAATCCAGCAGCATGGATGCTGACCAAGGGATGTTTGGGAGGAGGAGGAGGTTCTCTGAAGGTCCAGGCCCCTCTTTCCTGAGGAGGGCAGAGGGTGTTCCTCTGCCAGAAACACTTCCCAGAGCAGGAATTCCTGGGATCACCTGTCAGTCCTTTGGTTCTCTCCCATTTCACCCCCTCTGTGGGGCTGTTGCGACCATCTCCCCTTGTCCCCATGATGCCTTAGGGTTTTAGGTGTTACATTTTCATATATCTGTAATCCTGCAGTTCTTTAGTGTGTAACTCTGAGCTCCATACAGAGTGTGAGCAACTGCTTTTCCCATTTTGGTCAGACACAACAATTCCGCTCCAGGCCTGAGAATCAAGGACACCTCACTGTCTCAGGCCCCGAGAAATGGAAACAAAAGTGAGTTGGGGGGAGCAAACTGGGAGAATGGGACTGCACTGCCTGAAGCTGGAATTGGACAATTAACCTCTGATTGCAAATGGACAGAACTTCTATCTGTCCCAAAAACGTGTGGCTGTGTCCATCCTGGGTGCAGTCTCTGGGAAGGCCTTTCCATAAATCCCTGCCCTTTATCCTTTCCCTCTGCCCAGCCTCTGCTCCAGGGCAGCCTCCCCAGGGCATCACCCAGAGCTGCTCTGGGATTTGCAGCTGAGCCCCGTGTGGGGCTTTCCTGGATCAGTGCTCTGTGAACACAGCTGGCAGTGGTGCAGGAAGGGTGGGGAACTGAGGAGAGCCACAGGAATCCAGGGGAGAGAGGAAGATTTGCTGCTCTTGTGGGGTGTAACTGTAATAATCTGACAGTGACAGGAAATGAGTACTGAGACATTGAGACAAGCCGAAGGTCTATCTAATAATCCATTTTACAGGTGACTCAAAACTAACACACAGGTTTGAATGGCCCTTTTCTCTCAGCCACTGAGCTGTTCTTTACTTACTCCTCGGTTTAATTTCTGCCAGAATCCCCAAGTTTTCAAAGCATCAGTCGATAGGGAGAATATGGAGGAGGAAACTGTTCTTTTCCCCAGAGGAATTAGGATTCTGTGGAAACCTTCAGGTCATTTGGTGTTGGCTCCAAGCTTGTAAGGAGGATCCTGAAGGTGAAGAAGGTGAAGTTGAGGGAGGTGGAAGTGTTGAAGGCAAGAGGACATTTATGGTTCCCCAACGTTTCTGGCCGCAGTACAGTTTAGATTTATGTTGCTGTTACCCACCTCAAACCTCTTTATTCAGGACATCAAACTGTCAGTGGCCTGGGAGCCAGCTGCAGGAACTGTTTAGGGGACAGGAACTGGGCTGATGTCAGGTTTTGCTGGATTTCTTGTGGCTGTGCAAAGGCTTTGCTTGCCAATCCCTTGGCCTGGATGCTGATGTTCATCCCTCACCTCACCCTGTCAGGGCTCAGGGAGTTTCTCAGGAATATTTGGAATCCAGCTATTTGGAGGGATGAACATTTGTGTTGCTGTCTCAGCTCACCTCCACAGAATTCCCATTCTGCAGATATATGGATTTGCAATTCAAATAGGATGTACTTTGGTGTTTGCAGCCCATGAAAGGGAATAAAAGTCTGCACTTCCACATTAACAAATCATCCACTTCATGCTTGGTATTTATTCCCAGATGTTTATTGCCATCTAAAATATTAAGGATTTCTGTAAGAACAGAATTTCCTGTGAGTTTTTGACTCCCATTCTTGTTGAGTGTGTTGAGTGAAGCTTTGTAAATCATTTTCATGTACTGGAGAAAGAAAACCTGAGTGCTAAACTTACATCTTGTTCTCCATTTCAAGGCTCCAGGAGCAGCTGGGAAAACGGGAAGCTTAGGGAAGAAACCTGGTGAGTCAAATATTGTGACAGCACCTTCTCTCTGTTCTTAAGTGTTCAATTCAATTTTAACAAAACCTTTTCCATGAAAACAGAGTGTGTTTGCTCTTGGTAATATCGGAGTAGTTTGCACTGATGAAAACTGTTATAAAACAGCTGGAATAAATGCAGTTAATAAATAATGTAACTGTAATAAAAGAATTCATCTTCTCTAACCGTCCTGCCATGTCAATCATTAAATAACGTGTAGCAAGAGAATAAAAATATGTTTGCTCAAAAGTGACTGTAAACTTTCTGATGGACTGTTCAACAGAACAGTGGGAGCCATTCTCCCTTGTCCTGGCATTCCAAGCCTTGTCCATCGTCCCTCTCCAGGTTTCTTAGCTGTGAAAGCACAAGACAGGGGGAGGAATTTCTAAGTAAAAGACAGCAGGTGCTGGCAGGAGAGTGGAAGGTTTAAGGCGAGAAAAACCAAGAGCAGAGTCAGTGCTGGGTGAGGGCAAAGCCAGGGACTTGTTGGGCAGGAAACACAGCTCAGCTGCTGGAAAGGGCAGGGATGGATGGGACATTGGGCAGGCATTGTTCCCTGGGAGGGTGGGCAGGCCCTGGCACAGGGGGCCCAGAGCAGCTGTGGCTGCCCCTGGATCCCTGGCAGTGCCCAAGGCCAGGCTGGACACTGGGGCTTGGAGCAGCCTGGGACAGTGGGAGGTGTCCCTGCCATGGCAGGGGTGGCACTGGGTGGGCTGTGAGGTCCCTCCCAGCCCAAACCATTCCATGACTCCATGAATTTGTGTGCTAATCCCAGATCCAGGTTTAAAGCACCTTTATAACTCAGCTCCAGGCCTTCCCATCACCTGCCTGGCTCCCTCTGTCCCTGCCTCTCCCTGCTGATGGATCCCAAGGGAGGTTCTGCCGTGGCTGATCCCTGTGTCCTTTGCAGTGCCCTTGGATTGCTCCTCGTCCCTCTGCTTCCTCATCCTCCTCATGCTGCTCGTTTGTATCTCAGCTGCTTCTCTGATGATTTTTAATCTTCCCGAAGGTCCTGTCCTTCTAAATTTCACATCAGCCATTTGATCATTTCCACGTCGAGCTTCAACCCTCTTTGTTTCTTCCCTGCACCAAACCTTCCCTCAGTTCCCAACCTTCCAGGGTTTCTGGATTCCTCTGCCTCCAGCTGCCTTGGAATGAATCCCTAAGGGATGAGTTCCTGTCCTGGATCCCACAGGGAAGGTTCAGCAGCACCAGCCCCACTCTGTGTGTGTTAAACGTGTTCTCCTCACCCTGCACGTGGCTTGGGGACAGGGCAAAGCCTGCCCTGGGGAGGACACCAGGATTCCTGCAGCTCCAGTTGGATCCAAACGTGGGTTAACCCAGTGGGACACTGTGGGGACCAGAACTGTCCCCTGCCTTTCCACAAGCACCGTAAAGCAGAGGAAACTCCAACACCTGCTTTGGGCAATTCCCTGGAATTGTGAGCTCCCAGTTCCTGTGTGTCCCCTCGTGCTGGGAGGGGACCAAACAAAGCACCTGTTCTGTGAGAGCCTCCGTGGAACAGAGATTTCCAGAGAAATCCTGTTTGCTGCATTTGGGAAGCATTCATGTTTGGGTCAGGTGGTGAGAAATTTTCTGCCAGCCTTAATTTGCACCTCTTGGTGCAACTTCTTTGTATTGTCATTGATGTGTCTCTTCTTCTTAGGGAGCTCAGTGCAAAGATGTATTCATTGGGAAACACTGCATTTAAGAGCTGTACAGTTCTAATTATTATTATTATTATTATTATTATTATTATTATTATTATTATTATTATTGTTATTCTCTCTTTCAGACGTTTTTGATCTCCTACCATAAAGCTGCTGCACCTCTGGTTTATTACTTATTTATTCCTGTAGTGCTCTGAACCTCTCATTTATTTTACAATTACCACCATGTATTCATGGAACTACATAAATCCACGATAATTTTATGGGAAGAAATAACACAGTCTTATAGCAGAATTAATGGTGGATAAAATGTGTTCAGATTTTTTCAAATTAACTTTTTTTGTTTTTTCCCCTCCTCTGCTTCAACAGAAATTGCCCAAGTTATTGCCTCGTACACAGCAACGGGCCCAGAACAGCTGACTCTTGCTCCTGGCCAGTTGATTCTCATCAGAAAGAAGAATCCAGGTGGTTGGTGGGAAGGAGAGCTCCAAGTTAGTTCCTTTTTTTTTTCCTAGTAAAATTCCATATTTAAAAAATTTGAAAATGCTGAATGTGTTGATGATAAATAAATTTGATAACATTCTGCAGTCCAGCACTTCCCAACAAAACACCTTTCCAAGGACACAGCCCCACCTTGCCATCCCTGGATTTGGGATAACCTGGGAGGCAGGAGAGCAGTGGGAGCTCAGCGAGGAGGGGAGTTTAGGGCTTGCTTTGGCTGCTTTGGATCCTCCCAGGTGTTTTTAAGAGGAGAACTCTTAAAAGTTTGGTCCCCCTGAAGGAGGTTCTGGTTGGTTTGGGATTTTAGCAGGAAATAAGAGATGGGAAAATGCCATTGATTTATTTGTGCAGTGCAGATCTCAGACTAATTCAGTTATTTTAAACACTTTGTACCTGCCCTTTTTGCCTTTTTGGAGACATTTCTTTTCGTCTTTTGTGGAGAAATCCTCTTCCAGGATTCCTTTGGGTTTTCTCTCACTAGCCTTGATGCTGTTGGTAACTTTTACCTTTAAAGAGTCTCCATTATATGTTTTTAAAGACAGAAAAGAAACTTCTCTGGGCAAGAGCTGCCACAGTTACCACTGAGCAGCTGCTGTGAGGCTCTGAAACAATTAAATTGTGGTTGTGTAAATCCTCATGTGTAAATTTAGAGGCTTTGATGTCTTGCATGTGGTTTTACAATTGGGTTTTATTTCATTAGCAATCCCCTGACTGTTCTTTTTATGCCCCTGTTCCACACTTGGGGGTCAGAGTGAAGGGAAAAGAAAGCAAATGTTTTAAGCGTTACATGGCTGGTTTAATGCAGTATTCAAAAATATCATAAAATAAATTATCTAAATACGCTTTAGGTCAAGTGTTTGCTTTTTTAGTAAAGATGTAGGCAGGGAAGAAAGTAGTTCAAGAATAGTAAATCCATTAGATTACTTTTTTCCCACCAAAGTTAACACTAATCTGTTTTTAAAAGGCAAAATTCTCCCTTGCTCAAAATGCCAACCTTACTGTAACACAAACAGAGAATAAACAGTTAAAATCATTCTTGATGTAGATTTAGAAGCTGAGATTCAGAGTTTTGGAAGAACCTTTAGGGGGGCAAGGAATTTTTATGGATTTGATTTGCAATGGACATTGGATTTTGGGAAATAACAGGATGAGGTTTCCTGTTTTGGTGGCACAAGAGATAGAAAAGCTTGGATATGTTTCTGTAAAAGAAAAGAGGAAATTTGGATTCTTAATCTCTGTTTAAACTGTCACAATCTGGGTATCTATTTAAATGTAATTCTCTACATCACGAACGAGCATTTGATTAGAAATATTAATAAGATTACATGTTAATAATGTAATATTCAACGAGTGCCACGAAACAGCTGGGATTTTCCCTCACGAACTCCCTTTTCCTGTCCTAAGATAGCGTGTTAGTTGAGCTCCCGGCTGCCTTGCCCTGCCCAAGGCTCTGGGTGCGAGCGGCGCGGTGTCTCCGCAGGCCCGCGGCAAGAAGCGCCAGATCGGCTGGTTCCCGGCCAACTACGTGAAACTGCTGAGCCCCGGCACCAGCAAGAGCACCCCCACCGAGCTGCCCAAGCCTGCGGCACCCTCAGGTGAGCCCCGCCCGCACCTGCGACCCCCTCCTGGCTCCCTCTGCCCGGGCCGCGCCCGCACCTGGGACGGGTGGCTGCTCCGGGGCCTCTGGGGTGTCCCTCCATCCCCCAAACCATCCCA